>BJCO01464508.1:0-30778 GCA_018326465.1 Flaveria floridana | reverse complement strand
AAAAAATAAAATAAATAAAAGAATAAAAACTCTTCATACTTTATCGGTTTTATAAGAAACCGTAGCCTTTCTTATCCGATCCTCATCCCCATCGTGTTCCGCGGTGTCCCCATGGTTTTCTTTGAGGTGAACCGAACCATCACTCTCATCTGTGTCATTCCCATTAAAAGTATCCGACACATGTGTAATTTCTAGTTCTGACTGGTACGGGGGATGTCCGTAATCCAGCTTTGTTTGTGAGTGGTACGTGTTCGGGGCATGCCCGTAAGAATTACAAGGGGGATGTTTGTACCCTTCACCGTAACCCGTCGGTCCAAATAAGAGTTGTACGCCTATTCAGCAAATGTGTTCGACGGGTTAGTTTCCTCCTCCCCCCACGGAGGGTGACTCTCGTATACGTAATATTTCTAAAAAAGATAATGGTTTGATATTTCAAATAAGAAGTTATAATAAAACAGACACTACTTCAACCTGGTTCGAATCTTCGATATGTGGCTCCTTATTCAAATCTGGAAGCTTGAGCTTTTGATAATGATCTCCCGAACCCGACATTGTTTTTGAATTAACGTGTTTTTTTGGAACGACGAAGACTATTTATGTTAAAAAACAGAAGGATATATTCGTTGAAAAAAATAAACTTCAAAAAATATGGGCGACGTATGGTTGTTGAATGAAATATGGTTGTTGAATGAAATATGGTTGTTGAATGAAATTGGAAGTTATTTATTATGAAATTCTGGGCTTCAAACCGTCACGGTTTGGCCAAACCGTGACGGTTCGAAGTAGGTGACGCGCGAATCCGGGGCCTTTTGTCAACATCAACAGAGTACCTCATACCGTAAAGCTGTACCTGGTACCCTAACGGTCATGGTTAGGGCAAACCGTGACGGTTTGGTGACTGGTTTTCACTTTATCCGTGTCCTTTTATCGTTTTGTTGTCATGTGGTGTCGGATGACTGACACAGAAACCGTGACCGCAAGCCCTTGCGGTCACGGTTAGGTTGCACAACGTGACCTTTTGCCCTAACCGTAACCTTTAGGTCTGGCCTACCCCCAAAAACCCCTGCGGTGTCCTAATAGGACCCATCTTTTATGACATGGATTTTTTTGACGCGCTTTTCTGTGTCATCTACCCCTTTTTATGACACGCATTACACGTCATTAATTATCTTCCTAGTAGTGTTAGAATGGAATCTAATCATAGTGCAAATAGTAAATATAGACCTTAAAAAATAAACTTGCGTGATCTAAAAGAATTCATCACCATTAAAAAAATATCTATCTATTATAATAAAACAACGTTTTTGAAGGAGGTTTTTAAAGATATATGACATGATCATATGCATTTTAGGTTGGCCTAAAACCATACATACATTTTAATTAAAATAATTTTAAACACTTACTAATATCACATTATATTTCCCTTTTATGAATTCCTTTTTTGTATTTCTCCCTTTTATTTTAAATTAATAATTTATTTTATTTCTCAATACTGTGAAGCAAACTAATTATTGATTATAAAATCACTTGTTTGATTTTGTTTAAGTGACTTAATTAGTGGTAAGTAATTACGTAATTACTCATAAGTAAATAACTTACTTACTAGTAAGTTACTTTAAAATATTAAATAAAAAAAAGTTATAAGTAAATAAACTAAACAACTAAATATGATTCTAATAAATCATATTTTAAAATATTATTTCTACCATTCTTAACCTTTATCATTTATCATTTATAATTTCCTAAATATTTAATGTTTTTTTATTAAGTAAACTTCACTTTTGCTCTGTTTGACTTGGTGTAAATAACGATTTTCATACAGATGTTTCAAAATTATAATTTTACTCCTTGGGCATTTTTTTCCAGTTAACTTCAATCCACTAACACCGTTAATTAAGTCAGTTAGAAACAAAGACATTTTACTTTTTTTTACATATAAGCCTAATTAAGTAACTTATTAAGAGCATTCACAACCTATGCTTTATAATTATGTGAGAGTGAGTCCTTAAATTATATGGGATAGTTTTGAGTGGTTGTGAGTGGAGGAGAGAGAAAATGTTACTGTTCATCTATAAATTTAAGGATTCACTATCAACCCTCATAAATTTTTTAATATTTTTGAAAATGGTTGTGAGTGAAGGAGAGAAAAAAAATAATAAAAAATGTATAAAAATATATTATTTAATTGAAAGAATAGAGAAGAAGTAGTGATTTTTAGTGTAATTATATAGATAAAGTTAAGGAATGAGATGTGAATGCTCTAACATACTTAAATTAGTTCAGGGAATATTTATGTAAAAATATTTAAGATTAAGCAAAAACATCCCTTATCTCTTTCACTTCACAAGATAGAGCAAAGACTCGTCAACTACTACCCCTCTCAGACCCTACTCTTAGTGGGATTTACTGGGTATGTTTGTTTGTCTCTTTCACTTCACCACCACCACAATCACAACCACCAGAATCAGCACCACCAGAATCACCACCACCAGAATCACCACCACCAGAATCACCACCACCAGAATCACCACCACCACAATCATCACCACCACCAGAATCACCACCACCATCGAATTCCATCAAGATAAAGAGACGACGACGACCACTAACATCACTACAACCGCACCGCCACCTATGTTTTCTTCCACCACCAACACAACTACCACCATCGACCTCCATCTCCACCAACAAAGCCACCACCGTCGACCTCACCTCCAACAACACAGCCACCACCGTCGACCCCCACCTCCACAAACAAAGCCACCACCATCGACACCAACACATCCACCACCGCTGACCTACACCTCTACCAAGAGAACCACCAGTGCCGACCACCACCATCGACCTGTGCAAATTAGAGAAGGGTTTTTGGGGGTTCTTGGTCGCCTAAAACCCTAGATCTACTCCAGTGAAGAGGTTTGATTTTATGATTTTATGATTTTATGATGTGCGTTTTAGGGTTTGGTTTCGATGGGAAGGTGTGAGACTGTCTGATGGATGGGTTGATGGTTATTTTGGGGATTTAGGTCTATTTTTAGGGCTGAGAAGGTATCGGGTGGTGGCGGTGTTATGATGGCAGTGGTGGTGGTGGTATTAGGGTCGATGGTGTTAGGGGAAGTAGTGTTTTGGGGATTGTGACGATGATGGTGTTGTAGTGTGATGGTGCTTGCGTTGTGGTAGTGGGGGTGTTATGGTGGCAGTGGCAGTGGGGTTATTAGGGTTTGGAGATGATGGTGATATTGTGGCGATGATGGTGTTGTAGTGTAGTGGTGCTCGCATTGTGGTTGTGGCGGTCGTGTTGCACTGGTGAAGGTTGTGGTAGGAGGGGATGGTTTTGGCTGGAATGGAGGATTGGTGGGGGTGGTCGGCTGGCTACAGTGGTGGTAAAAGAAAAGGTTGGGTTATAACTGATTTACAAAAATAGTCCTTCTAAAATATAAAATAATAAAAAGATATTTTATTAGTCCTTATAACTAAAAGGACCAAAATGCGCTTCTTGTTAATGAGTTGTTGTTTAGTAAGAAGATTTGCAAACTGCAGGGAGTAAAATCATGATTTTGAAACCTTTGAATTCAAACGTTACACCAAATCATGGGGATAAAAAATGAAGTTTATTCGTTTTTATTTTAGTAATAGTTGATAATATCTAACATACAAAACCTTTATAAAAATTAAAAATTTTAAGAAATTAAATTTATTCTACTCATTAATTACATGAATGCTAGCTAGGTTATAGCAATAAGCAAAACAAAATTCAATAGTATCTTTGAGGTTTTCTTTGGACAAACTTAATTACTTATAGAGTCCAACCCTCAGATATTATTAATTCTTTTTCTATTTTTCTGTTTTTTTTATTTTGGGTAATTGGATTTTAATAATTTCAACTTTTATTTATTGGCCGATATTAATCCCAACTTATGAAATATTTATAGACACTTCTAACTTTGAATATATTTTCTTCCAATGATCCTTTAATAACTAAAAGTTAATCATCGTTAGTTTTTTGATAAAATGAGGCCAACTTGAGTCAATTTTTAACTCCAACACCGTCTAGTCTCAATTAGGTTCGCTTTTCAATGTCTAACATTTATTTAAATCTACCTCCAACGAGTTCGGTGGTTTAAATCAGGAGGTGGAGATTGACGAGTTTTTTGGTATGAAAGTTTCAAATTGATGGACATGATGAAAGATTTCAACTTTCTATTTGTGTTTTGGCCACAAAAACAGCCAACATCATCAGAAAACTAACGGGGTTAACTCTCAGTTAGTAAGTGATCGTTGGAGGAAAATAAACTCAAAGTTGAAAGTACCTGTAAATATTTACTGAGTTGAGATTAATCTCGGCCAGTAAATGAAATTTGAAATTATTAAAATCCAATAACCCTTTTATTTTTAGCAACTAGGTAATTGCTTAAGAGGCATAATCATTGATAATCATGTAACAAAATAACAAATAAAATTGTTAATCTCAGAAAATTATATAATTGCATAGAGAATAAAGTATTCTAAATCAAAAAAATAAACTAGTAAAAAGTCGAAAAAGCATATCGTCAGCAAACCATTTAGACCCTGTTTGTTTGGGTCTTAATGATCCTGGTCAGAGGCATAGGTATGACTCGGTCAGACCTTTGCGTTTGGTTAAATACCACTTATTGAAAAGAGGTCTTATTCCCCCTCTTATTAGGTCAAAGATGCTCCTCTATCTGACCCAAAAACTCCCAAGCATCGACCTTTCCCTTCCCTTCTACTGAGCTCGCCGGCGGCATTGTTGGTGTCAGATCAGACGGTGGTCGTCGTTTAACAAGCTGTATAACAGCAACAAAGGAACAATACCTGATTCAGAATGTAACTCTTGCCTTGACGAGCACGACCGCAGACCGAAACAACTCCGATTGGCTCTTTAACAAGCTAAAGAACAGCAACAGCTTCGGGATCCATCTGAAACTTCCCTCTCTCGTCGTAATAGACGAGGCGAATGGGTCTGGCGAGGCCGGAGGCGACGACGGTGGACGGAGATAATAGAGGCATCGATGGAGATGACGACAACAACGATTTTGAAGACGAGGAGGCGACAGTGTTGAAGTGGTGGTCGATTGATGGTGAAGTGGTGGTTGATCGACGACGACTTTAAAGATTAGGAGGCGACGGTGTTGAAGTGGTGGTCGATCGATGGTGAAGTGGTGGTCGATCGACGACGACTTTGAAGATGAGGAGGCGACGGTGGTTGTATTTTGCTGAGGGTTTGTATACGGTAGTGAAGTGGTGGTCGATTGGGGGAATGAAAGGAAGCTGTTTTTGGCTTTTTGGTACATATATGTTTCTAAAGGATTTATTAATTAATTGGAGTTATAACCAAATACATAAATTTAGATGGGTAAAATAGTCATTTTACACAGTCATTCAGATATCCAACCAAACAGACTTAAACTGATTCAGCACTTATTGGTTCAGACCTCTTACTTGTTCAGACCTCTTATTGATTTAGCACTTACCCATTCAAAAGTTGCCAAACAGCCCCTTAGATTTGCATACAGGTTTGTATAAGGCAATTGGCATCCTTCAATACAAAGTTACAAATGATTTGTTATTAGGATAGAGTTATAGTAAACATCGAATTTAATATAAAAGTTATAAGAAAAATAGTTAGCTTGAAATGTTGTTATTTTATTGTTTTAAATAGGAGAAAATTTTGATTATTATGTGAAATACATCAGTTTCATTGTATCATATATGTTCACTGCGTCATATATTTTAAATCATTTGTTATATGTATTCATTATATATTTTACGTTTTATATCATTTTATATTATTTTTGTCATTGTTTCTACACATTATGATATAAAGTTATTATTTCTCATTGTATTTTATAATTAAAAGTGTATAATAATATACTTTCACTAATATATTTATCAAAACGTATAGTGTTAAAAAAACACAATGGCTTATTTTTATCATTATTTTGTATACAGTATATAAGCTTGTTATTATCTATCATTGTATTTTACAATAATAATTATATTATAATTTCACTATTTTTATTTTTTAAAATTCAAAGTGTTCAAAGATTACATAATGACAATTAAAGAACACAATGAGACATTGTCTTGTTTTGCAATTGTTTTTAATGTATTAAATTCATTATTTATTAATTTATTATTGTGTTTTACATATTACAAATACACAATAATGTTATTCTATTATTATACTTTTTTAAAATTTATCATTTTAAAAATACGCAATAGTAATAAAAGACATAATGAGAAGATATGAGTTTAAAATTATAAAAAAATTATTATAATTTTATAAAACTATAATGTATTTGTATTCAAGATAAACTAATGCTCGTTTTTGTTTTGTAAATTTAGTAAAAAAATAATGTTGTACCTAAATTTATGAACATTTATAAAAAATGATAGAATTTAAAAAATAAAACCATAACAAACTTTTTCTGATCTCAATCATTGATTAAAAACATAGATAGTTGAAATTACTTATTACAATTTTTAGTTTTATAACACTTTGTATTTGAACTTTTCTCTTGTTATTGAAGGTGAAAACACGACAATCTACCATTGTCGATTAATTAGTGAATCGTTCATAATTGAATATGCGAATTCTTTTTGTTGCAATATGATATACAACAAATTAAAAACACATTAAAAAATATATCATACATGATATATTAAATATCAATCAACGAATCATAAGCATCGATACGCTTGTCGCTATTTGTCTATCTTACCAAGTTGCGATTACAATTTAACCAAACTACCGCGTAATCCTCAATCGGGATTGCCGAGAAAAATTATGATTAGATATTTGGTAAAAAATTTTAGCCGATTACATTTGATTTTGTTAATTTACGAGGCGAACAACTAAGGTAGAGAGGAGGTGAAAAGAATGATAAGTGGGCCAACTGAAAACTACAGTTCAACTGTGTCTATTAGGCTGTATATAAATTTGGACCAAAAGTTATTTTAACTGTAAAGATCGTTAAAACGTTGTAGATCGATCTCGTGAATGAAACGCGGAATGAAATCAAACACGAATACACAATTAGAACACAAAGATGAATAAGGACAAGCAATGTAAATATTATTTACAGTATATTACTCTCTGAAATGTAGATTACATAAGTGTGAAATTTCAGGAGCCTAAACAAAACGAACTACACAACATATATATACTAAACCAAAACGTCTCGCGCAAGAACTATTTATTACTTTTATCTTCGAAATCTTCTTTTGATTTTCCGAGTCTCTAAGTTCAATCCTTACTATCTCCCCCTAGGCTTGGTGAATCAAATCTTCAAAAATATACGTCTACAACTTTGTAACTGCCCCCATAAACATACATCTTTTTGTTAAAGGCCTTCATAATCAATCAATCAAATTGAGCTGCTATAAAATAAAAAGATTCATCAACTTTAATCAAGCAATCCTGAAGCCTCATCAAATCTTCTCTTTCAAATTTGAGCAAGTCAAAAGGGTCGATGATATGGTACTCTTGTTAACATGGTGTAGTACATCATTCCTAGTCGTCTTCTCATAACCCCACCATATTAGTTTTGACAAACTGTTAATTGGTACAGGGGCGTGTATTGGAATCTTTCTAGCGTATTTGGGATGCTTGTACACTCTTATCTTTGTTGTCTTGTTAGTGTTTGGATCTATGTTTGTCTTATCTTTAATGACTTTGGATTTCGCAGTTTTGAAGTCTTTGAAGTTGGATTTACTTTGACGCCAAATCATGTTCCTAATGCAATTGTCCTTTTCATAATTACGAGTGTTGATAAATGAAACACAACCCATAGCATAAAGATCAGATGCTCTCAAAGTATGAAAATCATGCTAATTTTGATAGTACTCTATCGCACCAGCGCATCTCTTCACAATATACATCCTTTTCTCTTCAACGTAAGCCCAACTCATAACAGGCTCTAAATTTCCATACCGTGTGAACGGTTTGGAATGTTTAAGTGTATGCACGTAAGCCGGAGGTGGAGGAGCAAGCATAGATAAATCTCCAACATGACGTAAAGCAATATTTTCCTGTCATGACGTTTGTTTTTTATGTTTGTTGCTCAACTCTAGAGTCAGTGGCAATCTCTCCTTCTTCCACCAAAATATCAGAGAATAAGCTATTCAGACTATTGCCAAATTTGTCAGTATAGTCTGTCAACGCATCTAAATCATTAAACACCCCCATATCCCATCAAATTCCTTAGCCCGTATTTTTTGTTTGAAAGTGTAAAATTCCTTCTCGTACATCTCCTCTGTGGCTGGATCTAATGGTTCGTAATCCTCTCAATCATCAGGCCTCTCGATCATCAGGCCTTGGTCTGGAGACATTTTCAGAACCTTACTCACCAGAAGGACCCGCAGTTGAGCCTTGATCTCCTCATCATCGTATCCATCATGTATCTTCTAAACTTTGTTATCTTTGTCATCATCATTACCATCATCATCATCATCATCATCATCATCATCATCATCTTCATGTGTATGTAAACAATTTCATGAACCATAGGTTGATCATTAGTAGCTTCTTTATTCATAGTCACATTTGGTTCTAGATCAACCTTAGTGGTCTTTATTGTTTGAGTAGTAACAACAGGATCAAAAACTGGACCAGGATCAATAAACTGCTATCTGTTGGGTTCAACAATTGAATAAACTGAAGCTTACCAAATGATAATCATAGCTGACTGAAGACCTAATTGTATGAGTTTATAGACCAAGCTGATAAACAAAAGAAAACAAATACAAGACAAAGTCAACAAGACAAAGTCAACATCAAGACAAAAACAAAATTCAAAATTAGATCATGATGTAACGATAGTATAGATAAAACCACTAGTTGAGGCTCTTGTATGTGCATTTCTCATGGTGTGAATCACCACCTAAGGAGAATTCCTCCTTTGGGTGGGTTTGATCTTCATCCATCTTTATATTTGATTTTTTATTGTAACTTCTTCATCAACATCAATGAAATCATCTACTTATTATCATCTCATGGTGTGAATCATCACCTAAGAAATTAACTACACTGATGTCTTTGCTCTTGTGGCAAGACTTGAAGCTGTTAGAATATTTCCAGATTTTGCTGCATCAAAGGATTTTAAGGTCTACCAACTTGATATCAAGTGTACTTTCTTATATGGGGTAATTGACGAAGACGTGCATGTCAAACAACCATTGGACTTTGCAGATCTAGATCATCCTAATTATATTTTCAAGCTTGATAAAGCTCTCAATGGGCTGTACCAAGTTCCAAGGAAGTGGTATGAGACACTATCTAAGTATCTCTATCAGCATGGCTACAAGAGGGGTACTATAGATGGAACTCTCTTCATCAAAGGAATAGGGAATGACTTAATGTTGGTTCAAGTATATGCAGATGAAATTATCTCTGGATCAACTAATCCAAAGCTCTACAAAGACTCTGAGAAGCTGAAAAAGAATAGATTTGAAATGAGTGCTATGGGGGAACTCAATTTCTTTCTAGGAATTCAAGTGAAGCAAGTTGATAATGGCATCTTCATAAGTTAGTCAAAGTATATTACAAGATTCAACATGACTGAATGGAAGCTTGCAAAGACACCCATAGCCAGAAATCACTCCCTTGGACCTGATCTTTAGGGGGAGTGTGTAGAAGAACATCTTTACAGGGCTATGATTGGGTCTCTTATGTACCTTACAGCCAGCAGGCCTGATATCATGTTTGCTACATGCATCTGTGCAAGATATAAAGCCAACCCCAAGATGTCACACCTGGTTGCTGTTAAGAGGATTCTTAGATATCTCAAATGTGCTCCTAAACAATGCCTTTGGTATCCAAAGAATTCTGACTTCAATCTGTATGCTTATACAGATAGTGACTATGGTGGCTGCAATATGACTGCAAAGTGCACATCTGGGGATTCAATTCCTTGATGGAAGGATAGTCTCATAGTAATGCATGAAGCAATCCTATGTATCTGCATTAACTCCTAAAGTTAAATGCATTGCTGCTACTAGCTGCTGTGCTCAAGTGCTTTGGATTCAGACTTAGATGCTATACTATGGATTTAACATGAAGGAGACTCCAATCCACATAGACAACAATAGTGCTATCTTTATTACATAGAATCCTGCGTAACACTCAAGGACAAAACACATTAATATCAGGTATCATCTAATTGGTGATAATTTTGAAAAGGGATTGATAAAACTAGTCAACGTTAATACAAATAAACAATATGCTAATCTGTTTACAAAGGATTTTGATGAATAGAGATTTAAATATCTTGTATTAGCTATTAGGATGATTAACTTTGAGTAGATTTTCTTAAAACTTAATTCAATACTATTTCTAAAAAATATGTGTCCTAAGTTGTCTAAACTACCACCTATATAAGCCCAGTTTAATTGGAAGACATCCTTTTTGAATGGTATTCCTTAGAATTTGGAAAAAAACTTAAAACATATTTTCTTTCGGAAGTCATTAATATTGTGTTCGGAAGACTTTTATATGAATTTTACCTTCGGAAGAAATTCTGATATATCTTCCGAAGCAAAAAATTCTTTTAAGTACTTATATGTAATTGAAGAACAATTTTGTTTCGAATGAAATTAAGTCTCGAAAGATTTATTCCCTTGAGTATAAGACTTCCAGGTTTTAATCTCTTCTGAAACCAAATATGTCTTAGAAAGAAAATACTTAAGTATTTTTCTTCCAAAGCAAATTTTCATAAAGCTAAGGAATATCTCTGAAGTCAAAATTGGCTTCGGAAGTTGTTATAAAGACTTCTGAAGACAAAATACCTTCGGAAGATTTTTGACTTCCAAGAAAACTACCTTTTTGGGCATTTTTCAGAGGTGTAACCGACATTCGTATTTCAAAGTTTATTCTTTTGCGTTAACTTGTCTCAAATCTATTTCATAAATATACACCTAACGGTTCCCCCTCTTTCACTATCTTCTTCATCTGCAAATTCTCTAACCTAAATTCTCACACAAACCGTCTTTGTTCTTACCTCCCTTCATAACAAAGCTACCTCAAATGGCCAACCCTGACCATAGAAACCAACTAGATTTCTCCATGCATCTTCACATGCAACATAATCAAGTTGCTCTGTTGGACTCTGAGAAAGATCCAGGTTTCTCAAGGGTTTGCCACTTTCTTACTCTATCCAACTACTTCCCCTCTCTCACCATAGGTCCTCCTCTCTTTGAGGATCAGCTATTGGAATTCTATAGAACTTGCAATGATGTCCCTATGGATGGGGAGAAGGCACTATCTGCACAGTGCAAGGGAGGAAAATCTTCATCACTCCAGCATCAATAAACACTCATCTTTAGCTGGATGATGTAGAAGGTGAATAGTCCTTTCCCAAATTGCTGTTAATCAGTCCTTTGGACAGATGGGCTATGAAGGTGACTTCTCAGTCAGAACCTTCAGGAAAGGGAAGGTCCCCTCTCAATGGAAATACCTCCTCCATATGGTCATTCACAGTTTCTCTAACAAACATGAAGGATGAGATTAGATTCATGAGGATCTTTCCTACATAGTCCATTGGATGGTTCAAGGGGTCAAGTTCAGGTATTCATAATTTGTATACACTAATTTACTTGCAAACTTGAACTCCTTAGAATATTACATGTTCCCTAGATATGTCCAGCACATTCTCAAATGTAAACTGCGCTCACAGTTGAGGGGAACAGGTAATGTTTTAAAATTCGGACAGATGAAGCCCGACATCTTTAAAAGTACAAGAAAGCTATTGTGGGCTTCTCAAGGGTAGAAACAGCCGTAGTCCTAAAAATGTTAGAGCTTATTGCTCAAAGTGACAACCTAGCAGCAGAGCTAGTGTTGAACCCATATATCCTACTTCACAACCACCCACACAACCATAAATAACCATCACCTACCAAAGAAAACCCAAACAAACCCCTACACAAGTTACTCAGCATATGCAGGCCCCCATATCACCAACTATGAAGGAGGATGTGGACACTGGAGCAACCACTTTCCTTGAGGAGCAAACCACTCCCATCTCACCAATGATCAGTACTGAGGTTCCTCATGCTTAGACTGATGAGTTCACAACCCAAACAACCTTAAGCCTTTACTTAAAGTCTTAAAACTCTAGTGAACAATCTTCAGGGGGCAGTTCCCATCCCTAGCCTCTTGATCTAAACTAACCAATTCCCAACCTAGAATTCTTTGACGATGAAGATAGGGGATTCAGTGAGTACCATGACAATTCAGCCTATTGACACTTCAACTAAAGCTGTCAGTGTGTAGGGGAAATCCAGCAACCAAGAAAAACATGCTGGTGTTGAGGAAGAAGACTTAGGTCTTATTGTCTCATCTCCTAGTGATCCTTCTGATGAAGATGAGGGGAACATGAGACTAAAGGTGCACAAACTAACCAAAACATGCACCTATTTAGTTTCCAAGGTTAGTCACTTGGAATCTTAAGTGACTACCTTGCAAAGAAGGGTCCATGATCAACCACTTGAGAATTCTGATATCAAGAAAAAACTAGTTGGGAGACCTTTCAGGAGGACTCAACCAGGAACACAAGAACCTGAGGATGTGACAGACTTAACCCCTAGCTCACCTATGCAAGAGGGTGATGCTACTAAAAGGGGGCGGAAGTCCAAGCAATCACAGAACCTGGGAGTTCTTCACAGAGTATAGGCATTAAGGATTGACCACTTTCACTAGCAATTGTCCATAGTCAGCAACCTCCTCAAGTACACATTGATGTGGACTCACTCATACAAAGTTTTTTTGAGGAGGATATACCAAGGGCTATATCTACCCCACCCTATGGAGCTGAGAATGAAATACTAGAGTGGAGGTATGATGCTGACAGAAGAGCCCTGATACTCCGTAGATTTCAGGGGTAGCAAGAGGTCTTCAACTTTTAGACCCTCAAACTACTATGACAGTCTTCCTCTAGTCTATATGTCACTTTCCAACCTAAGTCAAAATAGGCAAGCTCACAGACTAGCTAAGGGGGTTCAAGGCAGGAGTGTTGAAGAGTTCAGATATAGAAGAAGACAAAGGCAAACAGACAATGCCACTGGTCAAATAGATGTTGAGGTGCACCCTAGATTAGCTTTGAAGGGGAAACCTTGACTGAAGGCCCAGTGATAAAACTTATGAATCTTGTCACAGGAACTGCTTTACCATCCTCTACCGTCAGTGACGCATCAACTAATAAAGGCGCTTCACAACCTTTTTCTGGCCAGGGCCTGACTGCTAAATCAAGCAATAAAAGCCAAAGCTCTCTCCACCCTGAGTCACCAAAGCCTGTGAGTGACAAAGGGAAAAAGAAGCTAACTCCTAAGGAGATTGAGGAGGTTGAAAGAGATAGGAAGAGGAAGCTAAGGGGAGAGAGTTCAATTGGGTCTCTAGGCTTTATAGAAGCTGCAATCAAGGCTGCCCCTAGTCTAAATACTTAAGATGAGGAGTTGACGGTAACCATAATAAACTTGTTAGATCATATGAGGTTGGTGCAACCAAAACAACACTTAGAAGATTTTGATGTACAACTGAAGAAGTGTTCTGAAGCTAAAGCTGCTCTTTTAAAGACAAGTTAAAGATCTTCCAAAGTTAAAGTACGAAGAACTTCTGAAGGTAGAACTCAGTCTTCCGAGACTAATTAGTTCTTCTTCAAAAGTATATCAACTTAGAAGATTCAAGACAAAGTCCTCTGAAGAATAGAGTCATGAAGACTTGCAAAAACTCGGTAGAAGTAGATTCTTCCGAAGTATTAATGGCCTCAGAAGAACTTATTTTTCCGAAGCCATTTAGCTTCGAAAGAACCAACTTTGAACCAGTGGACATAAGTATGGTCTGTCTGACATCCGCTACAGCCTCTGAAATACTACATGGCGCTTTCCCATGCCCATGTAGTTGTCATACTTTAATCCACTGTTCACCCATTCTCAGTTAGTACAGTTACCATTCTTGGTGACAAAAGGTAAGTCATGGACTTGTCATGACTACCTAATCTAGGATAATCTTATATCTTAGATGCTTTACTTCTAGCAATGTAGTATTTGTCTAGTTGTAAATCCAGCTGGTTATTTAAGTATAACCAGCTTTAAATAGTAGTATATTTAGATTTTGATTGTAACTCGGTAACTATGCTCGTAAGAGTCTTGTAGTATTGAGTTGAGAAGTAATATATACAAGTATCTTCAAAAACCAATCCTTGTGTTCTTTTGTGTTTTCATTAACTTATTATATTACTTGTGAACATACTTAGAGATTCTGCTTCATCAAACCGATTAAGATTTAGTGAGTTTGTGATAAACCTCTATTGTGAAACCAACACCGATCCTGCAATTGGTATCAGAGCTTTTTAGGCTCTTGATTGTGAGATCTAACCATCCCAAATGGCCCTTGTTTCTTCACACTTACTCACTTCACTCAAGTGGTTCTTAACTAGAATATTTTGAGTCTAAAGATGGGAACCATGGCCAAGGCTCCTATCATCACTCCTGATGATTTTAGAGCCTGGTGCAAAAAAATTGAAGGCTTTATCAAGTATCAAGATAGCCACATGTGAAGATCAGTTACTCACGGTCCTTACAAACCAAAGGTGGAAGCCCAAGCCGTAGTGGTGCCATGATAGAGAAGGCTGTTGAAGACTGCTTTGATGAAGACTTCAAGAAGATTGACATTAGCAAAACAAAGGATCTGTTGTTTATAGCCATGCCAAACTCTATTATGGTAGGCTTTCAGCAATGTGAGATTGCCAAAGAATTATTTGATGCTTTAACATTGATGTACTCTGATTCTACTGAATCCATGTTGGCCAAGAAAAATGTATTAAAGTAGAAGTTTGAAAACTAAACATACATTGTTGGTGAGACCTTGAGCCAGCAATACTTCAAATACATGAACTTGATCATATCTCTTCAGTCTCTGGGAGTGGTTCTTGAGAAAAGAGACATAGTGAGAAAATTCATAAGAGCACTTCCTCATGAGTGGACTTTCTACTATGTCTCAATCAAGAGAACTGAGAATCTCAATACGCTCACCATGAATGAACTTTACAGAATTCTTGATGGATACCGTATGGAGATGGAAACTCAGAAAGGCCATCAGATGAATAGACACTCAAACCTTCCAGTCAGCAATGCTTTACATGTTCCCAAAGGTTTAAGAGCTGCTCAGCCCCAGTTGTACCTAAACTACCCCTAGCAGCCATCATCATCTTCTGGGCCTTATATCATATTTCCTAAGACACCCATGTCTCAAAAGGCTTAACGAAATCCTTTCTAGGATAGTTGTGCTTTTGTTTCAGGAAATGAGCACTCTTGAGATTTTTGAATTCTGTTTTGATGATTTGGAGTGTTTCAGCCCAGATGATGTGGAATATATGGACATTGTGCCGCAGATGGCTCTCCTATTTTCTTGACCTACAGAGCAAAGAAGTTTTTCAAGAGAACTGGAAGACAATTCCCTCAGAACCCAACCAACAAGAAATTTGGGTTTGATAAGTCAAAGGCCAAGTGTTACAAGTGCAACCAACTTGGTCACTTTGCAAGGAAATGCAAGGATCCTAGATCTATTCTTAGAGCCGCTCAAGCATCCCAACATCCTGTTACCCCAAAAGCTACAGCCAAACCCACTAAACAATAGACTGTAGCTGCTGCTCAAGAAGTTGATTGGAGCTTCATGGTGTAAGATGTCACTCCTGCTCAAGCTCTTGTGGCTGGAACGGAAAGCGTAAGGTATGTGAACATCTCTGTACTCTAGCATGTATTGCTAAGGCCAACTAACATGGAAATTAATTCTGATATTGGGTCCTTAAACGTATTAAAATCTGATTTTAAGATAGCAAAATTTGACTACAAACTCAAAATTGAAGAGTTAGAGAAAACTGTATCCTCTTTAAGACATGAACATTCAAACTAGAGGGCTCAAATAAAAGATTTGATTCCAAGTTGACTAAGTCTCAAGCCCAGCTAGTAATAGCTGAGGCTAAAGCAAAGAAGTATGCTATCGAAGAGCATAAATTCAAAACAAAAGTGGGTTGGGAACCAATGAAATTGCTCTACCACACTCTTATGTGTATGTTAGACAGCCAAGATATGGTACTGAGGAGCAAGAGGTTCCAACTGCAGACCCACTACCTAATGAGCAGAAGAATGATGCAACAATGGCAACCATCACAGGGAAGGACAAGGTAGAAAACCTCATCCCCACCACTGATGACCAACCCCTAACAACCAAAGCCAGAAGAACAAAATATAGTTAGCAAGAAAAACTGTCAAGAAGGTGGCAGAGTCAAAACTAAGATAGACCAAAGGCAAAAGGGTGTATTTATCTTAGATAGATTCCAAGTGGTTGGACGTTCTAATTCAGGAAGGAGTGTAGTACCAACATTCCTATACAGCTGAAAGATCAGAAATTAAAGGGGAAGGCTATTGAAAAAGATAATAAGTGAAAGAAACAACAGAGCTCATGCCCTATCAAAAATAACATTGAGTGCATAATCTATGTTTGTATAAACACATGGCTAAAGATTGTTACTACAATCCAGCAAGCACACATTATGCAACCAATGTTAAGAATGAAGGATTCAAGGGTGGTTTCATATTTGGACCTTAGCATATGGTCCTATTATTAAGGAAAGGAAAGTTTGTTTCTAAAGCCAAGTTGCTTTCGGAAGAAACTTATTCTTCCAAAAGGAAAATGGCTTTGGAAGACAAGACAATGAACAACAAATGAACAAAAGGATTCCTTTGAAACCTTTTGAAAAAAGAACTGCTTCGGAAGAAAAGGTGGTGACAACTTCTTCCGAGAAGAAAGAAGCCTCGGAAGCAAGTTATGCTGTTCAAGCTTCATCAGGCTCATATACACTAATCAACCATAGGATAGAATGAAGATCAGAAGAGATGTTACGGCCCAAACCTCTTCTTCACAAACCATAGCTAAACCCCCATGCATTCATGTTGGTTCAGTTATCTTCTTTAAATTAAAAGAACCCAAGACCAACAAGGCTTGGGTTTTCAATAGTAACTGATTATTTCACCTTATGTGCAGGGACATCCACATGATAGTGTATCCATTGGAAGAACACATCTCTCCTACAATAGTTTGAACATTTTCATGGAGGTCCTGTTCAGTTTGGAGGTGAAGCCGGAGGATACATTTCTGGTAGAGTTAGTGTATCTAATGGTAAGTTAACAGTTGACAAAGTAAACTTTGTCAAACAGCTTGAACACAATCTCTTTAGTGTTTCTCAATTCTGTGATCAAAAGCACCAGATGCTTTTCACAGAACATGAGTTCATTATCGTCAAACCTGGGATGACAATTCCTTAGGAATTGGTGCTTTTTAGATCTCCCAGGAGAATGGATATGTACAAGCTGGATATGAACAATGCTTCCCTATTGGGAGAAGTATCATGCTTTCTTTTCGAAGCTAATGGTGATGAGTCAACTCTTTGGCATAAAAGAATGTGCCATGTTAATTTTAAAACCATGAATAAAGTGGTTAAAAATAACTTGGTACATGGTGTGCCAAAAAAGGAATTTTTATGTAAAGATAACCGTCTTGCTTATCTGAAAGGGAAGCAACACAAGGACTTTCACAAATCCAAAGAGGTGAACTCCATAACCACCCCATTACACTTATTACACATGGATCTTTTTGGTTTCACAAGTATAATGAGCATTGGAAGAAAATCATACTGCCTTATGATTGTTGATGATTTTACAAGATTTATATGGGTATTCTTTTTAACAATTAAAGATGAAACTGGTGAAACTTTAAAAATCTTTTATTCTTAAAATTGAAAATCAAATCGATCACAAGGTAAAAATCATTAGAAGTGATCAAGGGACTGAGTTTAATAATCAAGTTCTTGACTCATTTTGTAACTCAAATGGGATTGCTGGACAATACAGTGCACCTAGAACACCTCAACAAAATGGTGTTGCTAAGAGGAGAAACAGGACAATTACCAAGGCTGCAAGAACTATATTAGCTGATTAAAAGCTGCCTCTAACTTTCCGAACAGAGGCAATCAGCACTGTATGTTATGTGCAAAATAGGGTTCTCATTGTTAAGCCCAATGGAAAAACAAGGACAAAATAGGAATGTCTGTTGTACTCATGGTTTCTCTCTCAGATGGAACCAAAGAAGGTGAAAGAAGCCCTCAAGGACAACAATTGAGTTGAATCAATGCAAGAGGAATTGCTTCAGTCCAAAAGGCAAAAGGTATGGAACCTATGTCCATTCCTACCTGGCCATGTTCCGATTTGCACATTGTGGGTGTTCAGAAACAAAAGAGATGAAAGAGGTTTGATCATCAAGAACAAAGCAAGACTTGTGGTTCAAGGATACACATAGGAGGAAGGTATAGATTACACTTATGTCTTTGCACCTGTTGCAAGACTTGAGGCTGTGCGGATCTTCCTTGCTTTTACAACATCCAAGAACTTCACAGTCTATCAACTTGATGTCAAATTTGCATTTTTGTATAGGGATATCGATAGAGAAGTCTATGTGTGCCAGTCATGTGGATTTGAAGACCCTAAACACCCCAACTATCTATGCAAACTAGATAAAGCTCTATAGGGGTTACATCAGGCACCTAGGCTATGGTATGAGACACTATCTCAGTTTCTTTTGAATAATGGCTATACCAGAGGCACCATAGACAAGACATTGTTCATAAAGATGTCTGGGGCGGACATGTTACTTGTACAAGTCTATGTTAATGACATCATATATGGTTCTTCAAATCACCAAATGTGCAAAGACTTTAAAAGCATCATGAGGAAGAAATTTGAGATGAGTTCCATGGGAAAGATGGATTTCTTCCTTGGGATTCAAGTGAAAAAGATGGAAGAAGGGTTCTTCATAAATCAATCTAAGTATGTCAAGGACATCTTAGAAATATTTAAGATGAAAGATTGTAAGCCAGCCAAGACACCTATACCCTAAAATCACAATCTTTGTCCTGATTCCGAGGGGGAGGATACTGATCAACATCAGTACAGGGAAATTATTGGATCTCTAATGTATCTCACTGCAAGTAGGCCTGATATCATGTTTGCAACTTGCATATGTGCAAGATATCAGGCTTCTCCTAAGGTATCACACCTAATTATTGTCAAGAGAACTCTTCGATACCTCAAAGGAGCTCCTAAACTGGGTATTTGGTATCCTAAGAATAAGGGTTTCAATCTCTATGGTTACACTGATAGTGATTATGGCGGCTGTAACATTATCAAGAAATCTACATAAGGAGGATGTCAATTTCCTGATGGAAGGATCATGTCCTTGCAATGCAAGAAGCAATCATGTGTCTCTACATTAACTGCTGAAGCAGAATACATTGCTGCAACAATCTCCCGTGCTTAACTGCTATGGATTCAAAATCAGATGTTAGACTATGGTTTCAATTTCATGGAGACTCCTATCCACAAAGACAACAAGAGTGCTATTTCTGTCACAGAAAATCTAGTTAAACACTTTAAAACAAAGCATATTGATATCAGGTACCATTTCATTCGAGATATTCATGAGAAAAACTTAATCAAACTAGTCAAAGTCAATTCAAATGAACAATATGCTAATTTGTTCACCAAAGCCTTTAATGAATAAAGATTTATGCATTTAATTACAGCTATCGAAATGGTTAACATTGACTAGTCAATCTCTTTTGAAAACCTTTACAATATGTCTTGTCTATGTTGTCTTTGTACAATCTAAGCCTTGTTATAAAAGGTTTTCCTTTAAAATTTCTAAGTATGAATTCTTCCGAAGTGAAATTTAACCTCGGAATTTATCTATCTTCCGAAAGCAAATTCCTCGGTGCTAGTTTTCTCTTCCAAAGATTTTTTAGCCTAGGAAGAAAATTTGATTATACATCATACCCACTTCCGAAGCTTACTAACTTCATTTCTTGGAAGAACACTTTACTCTCATAAACAAATTTGTCTTTGAGATATGATTTTCCTTTGTGAGTAAAAGTAGCTTCGGAAGACAATACTGAAAAACACAACTGTTTTCTCTTGGAAGCAATTTTACCTTCGGAAGAAAAACTTTTACTGTGTAAGGGAAATCTTTGGGCCCCACTCTGTAAAAAGTAAGATTTTATTGATGATTGTCAGAATATTTTAAATGGTTTATCTTACCGCCCCTGTCAAATCAAAACCTAAATTGTCCTTTCACCTTATCGGTTTGGTTTTTACCCCCTATTTAAAAACTTCTGACTCTCTTTCTTTACTTTCTTTACCACTATAAAAGCCCTAAAAATTTCCATCATCTTCTCCATTCACTCTCAAATTCCTGAAATCAAACAATATCTTCAGAACAATGGCCTTGAATCCCCAACATAACCAGGTCGCCATCCTTGATTCTTTAAAGGATGTCCATTTTGCCCCCATTATCGAGTTTCTGTCACAATCCGCATACTTTACTGCACTTACTGTTAAGCCCACCATCTACTCAAACCATTGGCCAAATTCTGGGCTAACGGTCGAAGCTAGACGATCAATGATGAAAGGGTCATCAGATCAAGGATCTGCGGAGAGGAGATCATCATAACTGAAACAACTATCAGGGAGCATTTGAAACTCCATAATGAAGGAGCCCCGACTAAGTTTCCTATGTCTGAGCGGGAGGATGCCTACACTCAAATGGGATATGGCGGCAAGCTTAGCAAATCTATAGTTACAAGTTCAATTTCTCCTACAACTGGAAGTTTTTACTACACATTGTCCTGCAAAGCCTATCCAACAAATCAGGGGGGTTGGGATCAAATCCCATATGATCTGCGCTGCCTAGTCCATGGGTTGGTAAAAGACCTTCGATTCAACTACTCAAGATTTATGCTAAATAATCTAAGAGGCAATCTCATCAGGGATCCATCCTATATGTATCCCAGGTTCATTCTGCACATCATCAACTATGAGCTTGACCAGGACAAACTTCAGTTTGCTCATGTGGTACTGGTCCCTCACATGAGGCCGGGCATCTTGAAGGCTATGAAGAAGGTGTGCACCAAATTCACTAGAAGGTTCACTGAACTCCTTCCAGGTATGATTGAGCCAATGGCTCCTGGTGACATACCTGCGGACCTTGCAGGTGATGAACCCACACCAGATACAACAACTACAATGTCAATCACTTCTTCCCACCCAATCAAATTCACATACAAAATACGCCCTAAATGAACCTTTGATCAATCTACTCTGATAGATCAAGTCCCATCTGTTCAAACCAAAACGGTTAGAGTGGAATCAAAGGCTCCCACTCAGCTAGAGGTCCAACCATCCTCCACCTTTGACCTCAATGTCAGTGTTGAGTCTCCTTATTCTCAGCCTGACGAGCCCATAACTGAAGCATTAAGCCTTAGGGTGAGTCTCAACACTCCCTTGAGCAGCCAAAAGGGACAGCCACATCATTGGTTCAACTGCTATTGCCGAGGAGCCATTAGGTGCTGTCCAAGGTCTCGGGTTATTAAAAATAACCTTTGTATCCTTACTTGACATATTAAACCAACCTGATGAGGATATTATGTTCCATCAGGGCCATGATGTTGATCTACCACATCACTCTCCAGATCAACTGAGTCCCAAGGAACCTCTGATATCTAACCCACATCAGCTAGACCAAATTAAGGTGAGTCCAACTAGAGCGAAGGTGACTCATGTAGACTTAACTGCCACTACCGAGAGAGTTTCATTAGCATCTCAGGACAATGGTAACATTAGTGAGGCTGAGTCTATGAAAACCTTGCCAATTGATGCCTCTAAAAGAGACATCACTATGCAAGGGTATTAAGGGCGCCAAGAAACCATTACTGGTGGTGATGATGAACATACTAGGTATGTTATCCCATCTCCAAGTGATTCTTCAAAAGAAGATAAGGGTAGTATGCAACTCATTATCAGAGTCCTACTTTCTAAAGTCTTAAACCTTGAATCAAAGGTTATGACTTTAGAGGAGAGGTCTGCCACTCAGCAACTAGAGATTGAAACTCTCAAGGCTTAACTAGCTGAGAAACATATTGAGATGTCTGTTTGGCATGTACAAACCTAGGTTTCTTTGAGTTTTTCCTCTAGCTCATCTACTTTTCAAGATGATGCTACCGAAAAGGGGTGAATTTAGATAAACAAAGACATATGGGACCCGGCCTTGCCATCTCTTCTCTCTATCGCACACAACAACACCCTACAGCCATCTTCCCATAACCACCTTCCATTTTCAAGTGGACCCATGGATGCTTATTGACCTTAATAGATTTTTAACCAAAATTCTGATAAGCTCCTCCCTTGAACCACCCTCCCCTAATGTAGCCATTGCCTATTTTGAGCTGAAGAGCTTCAAAGGCTGAGTGCACCACCTACTTATGAGGAGTAAGTTGGTCAACCTAAGGTCTCTATTGAACCTGAGATTAACTTCAAAGGGGAAATATAGACAGATGGCCTAACAACCAACTTAAAAGGGAAAAATGGTGTAGCTCTAGTTACTTTCGAAGCAGAAATCCAAGCTGCGAAAGGAATAATGGAAATATCTTCCTTATCTGATGACTTGTTCATCACAGAGGCCATTCTTGATCTAGCCTTTGAGGTAAATAGTGAGGACTTCCTTACAACTCCTATCTCTCCCGCGCCACAAGTTCAATCTCCACCACCCTAACCTGAATCCTCTAAACCAGAATATCCAAAGGCTGAATCTTCCTCTGATCCTAAAGGGAAGAGAAAGCTCATTACAATCCTAAGGGGAAGAGAAAGCTCATTGCCGAAGAGCTTCTAGAGGAAGAAAGGTTGGAGAAGCTGAAGAAGAAAGGGAGACTTGATACTACGAAGCTGCTGGCTGCTAGCAGCAAAGCAGCAACAGCCACTCAAGAAAGTATGAATAACCAAAACAACATGGAGGTTATTGATAGGCTCATCGTCCTAGGAGTAGACAATGAAGAAATAGTTCTACTCCCACTTGATGAGCTTATGAAGTTGGAGAAGGCAACCTTGTATAAAAAGAGAAAGGAGGAGCTAGCATCTCATGATAATGATACGATCTTGTTTCTTTTCATCAAAGAGCAAGATCAGATCAACAAAGAGAGAAAGAAGGCCGCCAGGGAGAAGGTGAAGGAGAAGAAGAAGAAGGAGGAAGAGAAATAACTTGCTACTACAAAGAAGGTGGGAGATAAAGATTGGATGAAAGCTTATCTCAAAGCCCATGGCTTCGCCGGCAGGCAAGTTGGTCCTATGTCTGAGAAGACCCTACATCGATATGTTAATGACATCAAGGCTGACATTTGCTTAGGAAGAAGGCAGGTGGAAGACAAAGTGTTTAGAGGATGGCACCCAAACCAACTCCCAAGCCCAAACCAGCACCCAAACCACAACCTACAAAACCTATGCCCACAGCTTTCCCCTTCCTCATTAAAACCGAGCCAACCACTGAACCTTACACCCTTATACCCACATCATCAGCCTTACCTACACCGTCACCCACTACTTCTCAACAACCACCACCACCACCTATCCTTAAACCCAAAACACAATCCCGAACCCAATCACTACCCAAACCATCTTCTAAATCATCTAAGCCCCTGTCCTTAGAAGATTTCAAGGAGATTAAAAGGAAGCTCACAAACTACATATCATTAAGAGACATATCTTGTGAGGAAGAGTCTATTAAGTTGAAATACATTTATTGCTCTTCCTGTTCCCTTAAAAGAGATGCGTTCCTTGATCTTACAAGGGGAACACTAGACCAAGCTCTCCAGCTTCTTACAACCAAGTTAGACACACTTAAAGAGGAAGAGAAGAAGTTAAGAAGGAGACTAGTGACTCTGCTAGACACAAGATAAGGGGACAATATGCCAACTAAGCCCCTCAATCCTAGAAGCCAAATTTTCCAGGGGAGGTTCAATGAAAATTCACACAGCTTTGGTGTGGAAAGGGAGAATGGTCAAGTAAACTGACTTGATACATCATCTCTACTACACTCCAGTAGATTTGATATCGCTGAGTTAGAAAAGAAACCAATATCCAATCCCTCCAACTCTCAAATAGTTGCTCACGTAAAAAATCATTGGCGTAGTCTTCATCTTGCTGAGCTCACTAAGAATTCCAATACTGAAGAAGAGTTGAAAAAGAGAGCAAAGGAAGAAAAAGGAGGAGCGACCATAAAAGGAAGAACAATCCTATAGATGGTTGAGGGTCCGACTTCGGGTCCTATAGTTAGATGGGAATATGATTATAATTCCTATCAACTAACTCTCTTCAGAGGGATACAACAGAGAGTACATGCCATTTAGAGCAGCATATTAGACTTACTATCTACGAATGACTTGAACAAGCTCCTCAACACCACATCAGGGAAGAACAAAGAGACAGACAAATACTTGCCTTCCCTGGTGTTGAAGACTTGGAGGAGTAGAAAGAAGTGAAGTTTTGGTAGCATCAGCCTAGGGGGAGTTTGTTGGACCATAAGAGGCTTGTGCAAACTAAACAACACTTAGAAGATTTTGATGTACAACTGAAAAAGTCTTCCGAAGCTAAAGCTACTCTTTCAAAGAAAAGTTAAAGATCTTCCGAAGCTAAAGTATGAAGAACTTACGAAGGTAGAACTCAGTCTTCCAAGACTAAGTGGTTCTTCTTTTGAAGTATATCAACTTGGAGGATTCAAGACAAAGTCTTTCGAAGAATAGAGTCATGAAAACTTGCAAAAGAGTTGGAAGAAGTTGATTCTTCTAAAGTATAAATGGCCTCATAAGAACTTATTCTTCCTAAGCCATTTAGATTCGTAGAACCAATTATGAACTAGTGGACATAAGCATGGTCTATCTGACATCTGTTGTAGCCTCTAAAATACCGCATGGTGCTTTCCCATGCCCATGTAGTTGATGATACTTTACTCTATTGTTCATCCATTATAAGTTAGTATAGTTACCATTCTTAGTTGGTGACAAAAGGTAAGTCATGGACTTGCCATGACTACCTAATCAAGGATAATATTATATCTTTGATGCTTTACTTCTAGCAATGTAGTTTTGTCTAGTTGTAAATTTCAGCTGGTTCTAAGTATAACCGACTGTAGATAGTAATATATATAGTTTCTCATTGTAACTCTGTAACAATGTTTGAAAGAGTCTTGTAATACTGAGTTGAGAGGAAATATATATAAGTATCTTGAAAAGCCAATCCTTGTGTTCTTTTATGTTTTAATTAACTTATTATATTACTTGTGAACTTAGTTAGAGATTCTACTTTATCAAACCAAGTGAGATTTAGTGGGTTTGTGAGATAAACTTGTGTGGTGAAACCATCATCGATCCTACAAAACTACTTGGGGACCAGGAACTACAATATAGATTAACTTATCTCTCTTCCCTTAGAAGAACTTAATGAAATAGCAGACATAGAGTTGATAAATGAGAGGAAGGAGGTAGAGGATGCAGAGTTGCTCCTTAATATTGAGGAAGAAAGAAAGCAAAAAAGGCTTTACAAACATGCTTCTACCCTCTCCCTAGTTCAAGAAAGCCTTAAGACAGAGGCTGTGGCAACTGAACAACCTCAGGTAGACAAGGAGGTTAATAGACAAAATATGATCAACTACCTAAGTGCCACAGGTCTCTATCAGGCATCTACACTTCTTCCCCTATCATATGAGTATATTGAATTCGAGCATCTTAACTAGCTGGAGCAACAAATTATTAAAGAACAAGAGGTTACTTAGAGAATGATGAGGGAAGAAGCTACAAAATCAAGAGCCATCATCTAAAAAAGCCACAAGAAGTTTGCTGATATACAAATGATGATGAGCTTATTAAAGCTGTATGGATTCTTCGGAAGGAGGCTCGGTCCAATGTCTCAATCCACTATGGATAAGCACATAAGAGTGATCAAGCAGACGATTAAAAAGGAAGAGCTTGTAAACTTGCATTCTCCACCAAGTCAAGCTCCTCCTAAGGTTGAGGTTAAGGTTGAACCCACTCAGACAACACAACCTAGACCTAGAGCTGCATCTCAGCCAACTTCATCTACTAATCCACATCAGGGTTCTACTCTCTTCCTTCTGAACCTGTGAGTGAAGAGGACCCAACTGCAAAAGACATAATAGAACAACCTGGTACTGAAGACCAGTCTTCTTAGTTAAAGACTCCAAAGAGGAAGAAAAGGATGGCCATGAAAAGTTTTTCTGTGAAGAAGCCAAAGGCATCCACCTCCACACATTAGGATGAGTTAGAGCATCTTAAGGAAGTGCAAAAATTGGCTGCCTAACCAACTCCAACTCAAGCACAGCCTCTTACAACTAGAACACCCATCCTGTCCTAAACTTTTGCTACAAATCCTGATAGATGGTATGTCATCACAGATCAAGGAGATCAAGATGTCTATTTATGGCAAAATATGCTTTATCTACCTCTACATGATCTTTATGACATGAGAAGGTATTATGAGAGTCTTAAGGATCATGACCAATTGATGAAGAAGGAAATGGTTTTGATCCTAATAAGGACTATCAATATCTAAATAACCTTTTTTGTTTTGGTAACATCAGCCTAAGGGAGTTTGTAATGTTATATTAGAAAGGCTGATGCAACCAAATCAACCAAAGAACTTCTAGCATGCATGCATAACGTAGAAGTTTCTTCGGAAGTTTTACACCCTTCATAGAAAATATTCTAAGTGTAAAATCATCCGTAGTCAAAGACCAAATCTTCTGAATCCAAAGATGAAGTATTCTGAAGCTTCAAAGACAAAGTCTTCCGAAGCCAATGTAGTGAAGACTGATTTCTTCTGAAAGATAGAGAAGACATGCTTTCTCTAATCAACTTTTGCATAAAGTTGACCCACTTTTCACTACAACCCTAAAGACTTGTCAACTTGTATAAGTTGGTGAAAAGGTCCATGCTTTTGCAACTGTAGATTGAGGTCTTGAGTCTGTAACTTTCTACTTCACACCTTTTATCCTTTTTATCATATATTAGGATATGAGCTATGGCATGTCATAGTCACTAGTCAAAATCCAATCTTCCTTTTGACTCTATATTGATCTAGTTGTCTAGATCAGTGTTTCCAGATGGCTTTTAAAGTGTAGCTGACTGTAGGATGTAGTATAAAGTATCTCAGGTCTTGTATTTTATCTCATGCTTTGTAACACTTGTAATAGAACTTGAGAGCATTTTACAACATTCTTGAAAACTATACTTATCTTGTTCTTTTGTTCTGTCTTATTGTTGTACTTGTGTTCTTAGCATCACTTACTCAAACCCCGTTCCCTATTTCATTTGTTAAGTGTTGTAACACTCTCCTCATTGTGAGACAGATTGTATTGACCACCTTTAACCGGTCCTGTAGTTACAGTAGTTGATTTTGTAAAAATCATAAGTATCTCATGATGAACAGGCTCACTAACAGTAACTAGAGGCTCGAATACTTGTACATCTCTGTCTTGTGACATATTAGTCATCAGAGTACGACGTCTTCTTATAACATCTCATCCTCTACCCCTACCACGTATGCTAACATCAGCTGTCTTTATTACCATTGTCTTCTTCCCCATCTTAGTAGCTGGAGAGTCCTTAGGAACAAAATTGATATTAGTATCCTTAGTAGTGCATTTGGTTGGTGGAACCGGCATCTGGGTCTCTCTTGAAGCACATATGGGACTTGAACTATATGATCACTTTCAGTCTCATCACTCGAACTATCTTCAAGCCATGACTCTATCTCTTTATCAACTTACATTCCACTAAAATGAGTAGAACTTCCTCGAGCATAACTAGGAGTTTATGAAGAGGAACCAATTAGGTCAGACTGCTGTGGCTCTTCAGTAGTCTAATGTTGAGCATGCTGCAAATTATGCTAAAAATCATTAGTGAACCTGCTAAGTTGGGCAAAGTCATCACCCTTCCCAAGCATTTCCATAAGAACCCATCAGATAAGTGAATACGTCTTTCTTCATACTCATAACAGCATAAGAAGTAGACTCAAAAATAGCTAACACAGGATGAGCATGATTCACTATCATCTGAATAAATATGGGATACATAACAAATTTCTTCCCACCAGATGCAATCATATTCTTCTGCATCTCAGCAAATATAGCCTTGGATATGTTGTATGGCTAGTCATCGACAAAAAAACCAGCAGTGATACAAAAATGCACTAACGCTATCAAGGACTGCCTTCATGTTGCTAAGGCAATGAACAACCATGTGAAATAGGAACTCCTAGAATGGTGTGCAGGATCAGTGAAGGGTAGAAATACAATAGTTTCATAAGTTTGGAGAGAATAGAACACTTAACAGATCAAATAGGGAACCAACTAAAATGAAACAATAAACACAAGTAAAGAACAAAACAAGAACACAAGTACTTGGTTTTCACGAATAATGAATATTTCTCTCAAGATCTTTTAAAAATTATTACAAAGCTTAATTCTATGACTAGTACTTAAGATACTTTATACTACATCCTACAGTAGGTCATACTTTGAAGGCCAGCTGGAACACTAATCTATACAACAAGATCAATGTAAAGTCAAAAGGAAGATTGTCTTTTGACTAGTGACTATGACATGCTATAGCTCATATCCTTATCTGTTCCAAAAAGGATAAAAGTATAAAGGTAGAAAGTTACAAACTCAAGACCTTAATCTAAAGTTGACAAAAGTATGAAATTTTCACCAATATGTATAAGTTGGTGAGTCTTCAGAGATGGCAGAAAAAAGCGGTTCTACGTTTGTGAAAAGCTTGTTAGAGAAGGCATGTCTTCTCTATCTTCAGAAGAAATCAGTCTCTTGGCTTCAGTAGACTTTGTTTTGAAGATTTCATACTTAGTGAATTTTATTGACTTGTATCAAATCTGGCAAAGTAACTTTCCTTGTACTTAACATGTGTATGGTGAGAGAACATTGGTTGCATCATCCTTTAAATATAACACTTACAAACTCCCCCTAGACTGATGCTACCAAAAATAAAGGATAAGTTTGAGTCTTGATCTTCATCTGTTGACAGTCCTCATCAGAATCAAGACCATTCCATTCATCATCAGTTGGTTAGGATTCCTTAGACTCTCAATGTATCTTCATGTCATAAAGATCATGTACATGAAGGTCAAGTAAGTTTTAATTGTCCTTCTTCTTCTTCTTCTTCTTCTTCTTCTTCTTCTTCTTCTCATTCTTCTTCTTATTGTCCTTCTTTTTCTTCTTCTTTTCCCTCCTTATGGCCACCCTCTTCCTTTTTCTAGATTTTAACTGAGGAGGTTTATCTTGAGTACCCGATTTTCCTTCTTTGTCCTTCACAAGTTTAGAAGGAGAAGGATCAGGACCATACTGTGTGTCAAAAGATGAAGCGTTCTAAGATGCAGCACTAGGTCCAGGTTGAGTTGTATCTTGTTGTTCAACCTTGACCTCAGCTTTAGGTATAACCTGACTTGATGGAGAATGCAAGTCAACCAACTCACCCTTCTTTATCTTCTACTTCACATTCTAATGTGCTCATCCATAGTGGATAGAGACATTGGACCAAGTCTCCTTCCAGAGAACCAATACAGCTTCAAGAAGCTCACCATATTTAGTATGTTAGCAGATTTCTTCTAATTAGCTCAGATGGTCGCTCTTGACTTAGCAGCCTCTTCCCTCATCTTCTTCTTTGTATCTTTTTGTTTTTAATACTTCTTACTCAAGCTTCTTAAGGTATTCAAATTCTATATACTCATATCATAAGGGAAGTAGGTCTGCTACCTGATAGAGGCCTGTGGCACTTAAGTAGCTTATCATGTCTTGCCCATTTTCTTCCCTACCTACCTGAGTTTCTTGTTCAGTAGCCACAACCTCTGCTTCTGAGCTTTCTTAAACTAGAGAGAGGTTAGGAGCCTTGTAAAGTCTTATTTTTCCTCTTTATACCTTAATTTTGATGAGCAACTCTGCAACCTCAACTTCCTTTCTCTCTTTAGACACCTCAATATCAACCAGTTCATTAAGTTCTTCTAAGGAAGTAGATATGATTTCATCTATGTTGTAGTTCCTAGACCTTAAAAAGTTCAATCTAGCTGCCCTTAACTCATCCTCCTAAGTGTTTATCCTGGGGGCAGCCTGATAGCAGCTTCCATGAAGCTAGGGGTCTTAATAGTTCTCTCTCCCCTTGTCTTTCTCTTACTACATTTTCTCCTCCTCAATCTCCTTAGAGGTCATAGTCTTCTTTCCTTTGTTAGTCATTTACTTGTATGACTCTGGGTGTGGAGAGCTTTGGCCTATATGAAGCAGTTCCTGTCTCAAGGTTCATAGGTTCAAATACTGGGCCAACAACTAAGGTTTCCCCTTTGAAGCTAATCTTAAGGTCTACCTTAATATCCAGTTGACCACTACTTTTTCCTACTAGCCTTTGTCTATATAGGTAGGATCTTCATCTAAACTCTTCAAGTACCCTTTGTGTAACACCCCTAATTTTATTTAAAAGGAGAGATGCAGGACCGGGTGAAGGGGTTAACACTTTTACAACACAACAACACAATGAGGAGAATGTATTAGAACACTTAACAGATCAAATGGGGAACCGGTTATGATGATGCTAAGAACACAAGAGTAAACTAAGAAAGAAAGAACAAGATAACAACACTAGTGGTTGGTTTTCAAGGATGTTGTATATTGCTTCTCAAATTCAAGTTACAAGTATTCAGCATGCATACATTACAAGACTTTGAGATACTATATAATACAACCTACAGACGGCCATACTTTGAAGGCTAGCTGGATACATGAATTAGACAACACAATCCATGTAGAGTCAAA
>BJCO01464507.1:0-15802 GCA_018326465.1 Flaveria floridana | reverse complement strand
TATATATATATATATATATATATATATGTATATGTATATATATATATATATATACGTACATATATCCTAAATAACATTTAATGATACAAACAACTTTAAACCAACTTGGTATAAAAGTCTCTAAATCATGGCAATTTCTACTCAAATTTGTCAAACAAACAGTCAAACCGAGCAAGATAACTCATAGTTAACATTCATAACTCCTAACATGCATTAGGGGCTGTTTATAAGTCATAAAATAGCTTAAAACTTACTGCTCAAATTCAGATCTATAAATCATGCATTTTAAAACCGAAATCAAGCCGAATTAGTGACTAGTCTAGTCCAAATGACCACAATTCGCGTCCAAGCACCAAGTTTCACAAATTTAACTATACTTAAGCATTTTCAACATAAAATATCATTTATAATCTACCCTAAAACAGTTTTCAGAATATCTTTTGTTTAACTTCGAAAATCCTCGTTTTACGCCTTTTTAGCGACCATTACTAGCTACATATTCAACCATATATCAAGTCACTTTGTCACACGAGTTCCTACATCATAATACATCACATTTAAAATCAAGTTTCCAGATTTCATGAAATCTTGTTTATACTTACGTTTTCTTCCTAAATTTACGTCTTTTTGAGCATCCAAACGGTCACCTATCATTCAAACAATCCAAAAAACAATCCATACATAAAGTAGCATGAATCCATATATTTTTCATCATTTAACATCTGTTCTAACTATTTTTCACACAATAATCCGTTTTCATGTGATGATCTAACCCTAAAACAACACTTTTTGCAAAAACAAACACCCAAACATCAACATACACACATGCATGCATACGGTCACCCATACACACATTTAATCCATGAAAACCTTCATCAAAATGTCACAATAGATGTTTCATAACAGATTTTATTCTTTAATCTACTTGCATTGACGATTCAACATCAATAACACATCATCAAGTAACAATCTAGCATCCAAACGTTAACATACATACATGCACACGTACGGACACACATATACATACATGCATACTCAAAATACTCGACTTTTGGTCATCATTTCCAGATTCAAACTTTCTTTTTACTAAATCCTTACTTGGATGAACAATCCGTAACTACTTCTAACAAAAACCAACATAATACGAATGTTTTTGATGATACCTTTGCTCTAGTATCCGAAACTACTAAGAGAGTAAGAAATGATGATTTTCTTGCGTTTTTCCTTCGATTATCTCCACCAATAAGCCTTCTCACGCTCTAGTATGCTTGCATCTCGAGTTCCAATCGTAGATCTTCAATGAAATTGGAACAAAAACGAAAATGGTGGTGGTGCGGTGGTGTTGGCCATAGGTTGTAGAGAGAAAGAGAGAGGGAGAGTGAATTTCTTTAGAAATGAAGTGGAAATAAGTAAAATGAGGGGGGAGGGGTTTATATAAGGGGAGGGGAGGGAGAGAGGGAGGGGCGGCCGTAGGTAGGGGGTGAAGGGGGTAGCCGAACGGTCTTTTCATTTTTCTCCCGTCTTGACCCGATTTTCAAAACCCGAACATGTTAAATTCTAATTCCTTGTGAAATTCTAGTCCAAAACGACTATTTACATGCCTCATATCTTGGTTATATCGTCCACTTGGGCATTTTATTGTTTATCTGCTAGATTAAGCCATCTCGTTGCACTAAGGCACGTAGATGCTGTTATCGGGTTTTCTCGTTACGATAGTCGTTTTCTCACATAATAACATTAATATTAGTGTAACTAAGATTAAATTAGGCCAAATTCTCATTTTTACCTATGACGTTAATATTTATTTCCCTGTCGGTTCGTAGTGGCGTTTATTTCAGACATTCGCCGGACTCCGGTTTTCATGGTCGAACACGCACGAAATAGAAATGTAAGTACACGTAGGACTCTAATCAATCTTTTGATTAGTTTGTTTTGTGCTATATATTCTAAAACAAGACTGAGCATAGAAATCAAGATCTAGGGTTTCTAGAGAAATTACTCGGAAATCGAGGGTTGTCACACCCGGGACCTTGGTGAACATCTAGTGGCATTGACCCCACCTTTTTGGCTGCTTAGGGGAGTTTTGGGACTCACCCTGAGGGCTTGAAGCTTGGGCAATGGGCTCATCAGGTTGAGACTGAGGAGACTTAATGCTAATATTAAGGCCAATTCTGGAGGTTTGTTGGACTGATGCCTGAGTGGGAGCCCTTTGTTCCACTCTAGCATTTTTGGTTTGAACATAAGGGACTTTTTCAATCAGAGTAAATTGAACAAGGGTCTGTTTGGGGCCTCTTTGGTAGGTGAACTTGATAGTGTGTGAAAAAGTAATTGGTTAGGAAGTGGTGGTATCTAAGTGTGGGTTCATCACTTGCTAGGTCTGCAGGGATGTCACCAGGAGCCACAGGCTCAAGCATACTTAGAAGTAGATTAGTAAACCTTCCAGTAAAGTTGGTGGATATCTTCTTTAGAATCTTGAATATACCCAACCTCATTTGGGGAACTACTAGAATATTTGCACATTCTAGTTTATCCTGATTCAACTAACAATTGATTATGTACAGAATAAACCTAGGGTACATGTAAAATATATTCATAATAAGATTACCTCTCAGGTTATTCAGCATAAATTGAGAGTAGTTGAATTTGAGGCCCTTTACCAACCTATGGACTAGGCAGCCCAGATCATACGAAATTTGATCCCAACCCCCTAATTTATTGGACACGCTGTGCAGAACAACATGCAGCAAGAACTTTTCGTTGTAAGAGAAGTTAAACTTGTAGACTGTAGACTTGCTTATGTCTCCTCCGTATCCTATTTGGGTGTAAGTGTCTTCCAAATCAAGTTTGGAGAACTCAATAGGGGCTTCTTCATCATGAAGCTCCAGATGCTCCCTGATAGTGGTTTCACTTACAATAATCTCTTGTCCACAGATTCTAAACTTGATAACCCTTTCATCGTTGAGCATTTTGTTTTGACCATTAGCCCAGAATTCGGCCATATTGTTTTACTAGATGGTGAGGTTAATAGTTAGAGTAGTGAATTATGCAGATTGGATTAGGAATTGTATGATGGGAGCAAAATTGTCATCCTTTGAAGAGTCAAGGATGGTGACCTAGTTGTGTTGGAGATTCATGGCCATTGTTTATGAAGATACTATTGGATTGAAGGAATCTGAGATTGTGAGAAGAAGATAGTGAAATTTTAATGCTTTTACAGTGGTAAAGATTTCAAAGAAAGAGAGTCAGAAATATTTAAATGGTGGGTAAAATGCCAAATGGATAAGGTGAAATGACAGTTTAGGTTCCGATTTGACAGAGGCGGTAAGACAAACCATTTAAAATATTATGACAATCATGAATCTTACGTTTTGAAGAGTGGGGCCCAAAGATTTCCATTACAAAGTAAAGTTTTCTTTCGAGAGTAAAATTGCTTCCGAGAGAACACTTATGTTTTCTTTCCTGATTATCTTTCGAAGCCACTTTTCCTTCCGAAGTAAAGTATGTCTTGTCACACCCCAACCTTGATGGCGTAATTATCGAGATGTGAGGGTTAAGATTGTTCACAGCCACATAACACTATCTTTAAAAGTAAATATTACTATCATAAGTTTCAAATGCAAATACAACCATAAGTCTCAACATAATAAGTCAAAACATATAACAAAAATAATCCAAAGCTCTTTATTTATTATTCTAGGTCCAATCCTAGATTTAAGCAACTTTAAATGATGACTTCAAACTTGGGCATTTCCTAAAACATGTTAAAAATAAAAGGTCAACTATGAAGTTGATGAGTTTTCAAGGGTTTGATATACATAATATATCAAAGGTTATAGGTAGCAATTCATGTCATATGTTATGAGTTAGCAAGTTTATAGAACACATATAGCTACAATCAAACCTCGACTTAATTACAAGTTTAAATGATTGACTAAGTGTACTTGGTTCCCATGATAAACAAGTCATACGTTATCAGGAGCCAGCAATACATCGGCTTTAGCACCAAATAGGCTTGTCAGGCCCAAAGATCTAAGACGTCACCAGGCTAGCAATAATTAATGATTGTAAACAAAATATGTATCTTATATAAGACTTACAATAACACAAATAGCTATGAGAAATAAAAGTATCAATTGTAAGTGCTTTATAAGATTTAAACGTTTACAAGTGTATGTTGATAAGATTAACATATTTCACACAAAACGGTGTGAAATAATATAAAAAGGGCCAAGGAAACTCACATGGTAAATAAGTATAAGAATGATGATTATTAAAAAATATTAATAAACGTTCCAACGAAATCCCTCACAAGGTACCTAAGAATATATATATTTACAAGATTTAAATTTAATAATAAGTTTAACGAATTGACGAGTACTAGGGTTTCAAGTGGAATTTGGGCTTTGTTAAATAATTGAATTTAATAAATAGAATCAATTATATTTTCTTTAAATAATTGGAAAGAAGTATACTATATTTTATATAAAGATATGAAAGAAAAATATTTGTAATAATTTTGTAAGGTTTAAATATAAAATATTTATATTTAATTGAAATAATCATGATTTAAACAATAATATGTAGATAATGTTTGAACTAATAATAATTTAGTGATTTAAACCATTATTTAAAGTCTATTTTTATAAAAGAATAAACTAAATATATATCATTTGTCTAAAATTTTTAATAAAATATTAAAGAATTTTAAGAAATAAATTTTTAGAAAATAGTTAGGTGGCTTTAAAAATAAATAAAGTTTATAAATTGATTTTTATAATTTTTATAATTTTTTCTGTATTTTTTTAAAGGCTAGAAAACCCTAAAAAATAAGTGAGGTTGCCCGAGTTTGAACCGGGGACCTCTGGTTGGGCATGTGTGTGGTTTACCAATGGACTGAGGGCCGTGGCCGTGTTATTAGTTAGTTTTTATTGTTTAAAGACATAAATCCAGAGAACCCCAAAGTCTGTATGAACCCTAATTCGAAATCACCCAAATTGATCATCAATTTGACAAAGATTACTGAAATAAACATGGGGCTTTGATTCCCCATGTGAAATCGAGTATAAGGGTGGTTTTAATTACCCGGATTGAAGTGTTGATCAACAAGAACTGATGAAGAACAAACCGCGACACACATACAGCTTGATTGATGTTCAAACGATAGGTGTAGTCAAATTAACTTCGTGGATAGTTTCAGATGGTGTTCTTGATGCAAAGCCCCTTGTCAATTTAGGTTAAATTTGTTTGGAGATTGGGTTTCGATAGAGTTGCAGGTCGTGGAAAAGGAGAGAGTCGGAGATGTAATTTTTGTGCGTTTTCAGGTGCAATTGAGAGATGTAAACGATTACGTTTAGTTAGATGATTGTGTATGTTCATTTAATTAGATTATTATTACGATTTAATGCCCGAACGGGGAATTGAAATGTTTCGGTTATGCATTCGATTCACTTAGTAACCGATGATTAAACGCGTTTAATTGGTGCATTCAAGTTTGAAATGAGTTCTAGAAAGATTGGGGAATGGTTTTGGGTATCAAAATCGGGTGTTTTTGGGTGTTTTGAAACCGCCGGAGCTCGACCGGAGCTCCGCCGGACTTGTTTATCGGAAAAACGGGCTTAAAAGGGGCGGGGGGTTGGGTTGTAACTTTTAAAATTACACCAATGGTCCCTGCAGTTCGGAACTTTATTATTTTATGTAACAAACTTTCTTATAATGTTTAACAAAATGACAAATAAGCCCCCTTAACTTATTTTTGAATATTTTAAAGTTTAAATAATTTATAAATTATTATTATTATTATTATTATTATTATTATTACTATTAATTATTTTTATTATTATTAGTAGTAGTACTATTAATTATTTTTATTATTATTATTATTATTATTATTATTATTAGTAGTAGTAGTAGTAGTAGTAGTAGTAGTAGGAGGAGGAGGAGGAGTAGTAGTAGTAGTAGTAGTAGTAGTAGTAGTAGTAGTAGTAGCAGCAGTAGCAATAGTAGTAGTAGTAGTAGTAGTACTATTATTATTATTATGTTCAATTTTAATAATTAAATTATTTACTTCCAAATTAAAGAACTAAAGACTAACTACTAAATAAGCATAAACATGCCCTCAAAGTTTCATAATTCGCATAAAAGGTCCTTACAAGAATGCAACAAAGTTAACTTTTAATTTAACAAAAATCTAAAAGGTTACATGTCTTGAAGACAAATTTGCTTTCAAGAGTAAAATGTTCTTCCAAGAGTAAAATGTTCTTCCGAGAGAAGAAGTTAGTAGCCTTCGAAAGGAAGTTTGATCTATGATCAAATAATCTTCCAAGGCTGAAAACTCTTTGGAAGGGAATATTTATGTAGAGGAATTTACCTTCAGAAGATGAATAAGGATATCTTCCAAGGGTAAATTTCTCTTTGGAAGAATTTATATTTAGAAAATTTGGAGAAAACCTTTTATAACAGGGCTTAGATTGTATATAGACTATTTAGACAGGACATAGTTTCAAAAGATTTTTAAAGGAGATTGACTAGTTGATCATCCCAATAGCCATAATAAGATACTTAAATATTTGTTCATCGAAGGCTTTGATGAACAAATCAGCATATTGTTTATTTGAATCAACTTTGACTAGTTTGATCAAGCTTTTCTCATTTATATCTCGAATGAAATGATACCTGATGCCAATATGTTTTGTCTTGGAATGCTTTTCTCTTGTTGTATATGTTGATAGGAGTCCCCATAAAGTTGAAACCATAGTCTAACATTTGATTTTGAATCCATAGCAGTTGTGCATAGCAGCTTACAGCAACAATGTATTCAGCCTCAGCAGTTGATGTAGCGACACATGATTGTTTCTTGCATTACCAAAAGATGATCCTCCCACCAAGAAATTGACATCCTTCTAATGTAAATTTCTTTTTTATGTTGCAACTACCATAATCACTATCAGTGTAACCGTAAAGGTTGAAATCCTTGTTCTTAGGATACCGAAAGCCAAGTTTGGGAGCTCTTTTAGGGTATCTAAGAATTATCTTAACTGCAATTAGGTAAGACACCTTAGGAGCAGCCTAATATCTTGCACAGATGCAGGTTGCAAACATGATATTAGGTCTGCTTACAGTGAGATTCATTAGAGATTCAATAATTGCCCCGTACTGATGCTGATCAATATCCTCCCCCTTGGAATTAGGACAAAGATTGTGATTTCTTTGTATAGGTGTATTGGCTAGCTTACAATCTTTCATATCAAATCTTTCTAAAATGTCCTTGACATACTTGGACTGATTGTCAATAACCATTCTTCCATCTATTTCACTTGAATTCCAAGGAAGAAATCCATCTTTCCCATGGAACTCATTTCAAATTTCTTCTTCATGATGCTTTCAAAGTCTTTTCATATTTGGTTACTAGAGGAACAAAATATGATGTCATCAACATAGACTTGTACAAGCAACATGTCCTTCCCAGACTTCTTTATGAAAAATGTCTTATCTATGGTGCCTCTGGTGTAACCATTCTTTAGAAAAAACAAAGATAATGTCTCATACCATAGCCTAGGTGCTTAGTGTAACCCATAAAGAGCTTTATCCAATTTGCACACATAGTTGGGGTACTATCGGTCTTCAAATCCAGGTGGCTAGTACACATAGACTTCTCTGTCGATATCCCCATACAGAAATGCATATTTGATATCAAGTTGATGGACTGTGAATTTCTTGGATGCTACAAAAGCAAAGAAAATTCTCATAGCCTCAAGTCTTGCAACAGGTGCAAAGACATCAGTGTTATCTATCCTTTCCTCTTATGTGTATCCTTGAAATACAAGTCTAGCCTTGTTCTTGATGATCAAACCTTTATCATCCATTTTATTCCTGAACACCCACTTTATGCCAATAGGCACTTGGCCAGGTGGCAATGGACGTAGGTTCCAAACCTTTTGTTTTTTAAATTGAAGCAACTCCTATTGCGTTGCTTCAACCAAATTATTGTCCTTGTTAGTTTCTTCTACCTTCTTAGGTTCCAATTGATAGAGAAAGCATGAGTACAAGCAGACATTGTCATTATGAGTCTGTCTTCTAGTTATCACACCTTCTGAGACATCCTTAATGATGTTCTCAGTTGGATGAATGTTATGTATCCTGAGCCTAGGAATTACATCGAGTTGCATAGATAGATCCATGTTTAAAAAGTTTTGCTCAGGATTATGAACATTAGTTCCAGCAGATGTCTCACACTCATTCAATAAGGACTGATTAAATGAATGAGTGACAACATCAATGGTGTTTTATAGTGAAGCAGGCTATTCCTCCAGATTATTGTCTTCATCAGCTTGGTGTTGAGAGTTAGAGTATTCAGCTAATAAGTTTTGTGGCTCAGCTGAATGACAACTTGTTGAAGCTCTACTATTTTCTATAATATTCAAGCTTTCAGGACTTTTAGTAGTTGGAGCTTACTCTTCATGTCTTCTTGGAGAAATTGGAATAGGTCTGGGTAACTCAAATAGTTGATCATCAGAGGAGTCATTTTGAGTTCCTGTTCCAGCTGAAACATTCTCACAAGATGGTTTAGAATAGTTGGAAACAATTCTAAGTCAAAGATGTGGTCAGGGTCATTCCCTTTAAACAATGAGTGTGCTTATTTATAATAATATTGGATGATTCCTTAAATCGCTGATTCTTAATATTGTATACTCTATTGGCTATAGACCTTGAGGAATACCCAACAAAGATAGCATCATCTGACTTTTCAGCAAATTTTACTAAGCTGTCCTTTGTGTTAAGTATGGTACACGTGCTGCCAAAGGACCTTAGAAAGCCAATGAACGGTGGATTTTTGTTCCATAGCTTATAAGGGGTTTTTCTATGGGGATTAACAATAAGAACCATGTTCTACACATAGCATGTAGTGCTAACTGCCTTTGCCAAGAAAGTTAGAGGCATCTTTGAATCAGCTAACATGGTTCATGCAGACTCAATAAGTGTCTTGTTCCTCCTCTTAGTAACACTATTTTGTTGAGTTCTTAGAGCACTGTATTGTCTGGTAATCCCTTTTGAGTTACAGAATGAGTCAAGAACTTGATTCTTATACTCAATCCCTTGATCACTTCTAAATGTTTTTACCTTGTGATCAATTTGATTTTCTATTTTAAGAATAAAAGATTTTAACGTTTTAGCAGTTTCATCCTTTGTTCTTAAAAAGAATACCCATGTGAATCTTAAAAAATAATCAACTATCATAAGGTAATATGATTTCCTTCTAATGCTCATTATACTTATGGGACCAAATAGATCCATGTGCAATAAGTGTAATGAAGTGGTGATGGAATTAACCTCTTTGGATTTGTGGGATGCATTGTATTGCTTCCTTTTTAGACAAGCAACACAGTTGTCTTTATAGAAAAACTCCTTTTTCGGCACACCATGTATCAAATTATTTTTAACCAGTTTATTCATGGTTTTAAAATTAACATGACACATTCTTTTATGCCAAAGAGTTGACTCATCACCATTAGCTTTGGAAAGAAAGCATGATACTTCACTCAGTGGGGAAGTATTGTTCATATCTAGATTGTACATATCCCCTCTCCTGGTAGATCTAAAAAGCACCAATTCCTGAGGAATTGTCATCCTGGGTTAGAGGATAATGCACTCATGTTCTGTGAAAAGCATTTGGTGCTTTTGATCATAGAACTGAGAAATACTCAAGAGATTATGTTCAAGTTGTTTGACAAAGTATACTTTGTCCACTTTTAACTTACCATTGGACACACTACCTCCACCAACAAATGTATCCTCCGGCTTCACCTCTAAATTGAACAGGACCTCCATCAAAATGTTGAAATTCTTGTAGGAGAGATCTGTTCTCTATCATGTGCCTGGAGCATCCACTGTCCACAATCCAAATATTTCCATTCTTGTCATATGGATGTCCCCACACACAAGATGAAATGATTAGTTAATACTGGAAGCCTAGGCCTTATTGGTCTTCGGCTCTTCCAATGTAGATGACATAATTGAACCAAAATGTATGCATTGGGGCTCAACTATGGTTTGTGCAGAAGATGTTTGGGCTGCAGCATCTTGTCTGATCTGCCATTCCATCCTATGGTTGATCAGTGTTGATGAGCCTGAAGTGGCTTGAACAACAAGACTTGCTTCCGAGGCTTCTTTGTTCTCGGAAGAAGTTATCACCAACTTTTCTTCCGAAGCTGTCTTTTTCTCAGAAGATTTCAAAGGATTCTTTTTATTCCTTTGTTTGTTCTTGGGTTTGTTTTCCAAAGCTATTTTCCTTTCAAAAGAATGAGTTTCTCCCTAAAGTAACTTGGCTTCCAAAACAAGCTTTCCTTTCTTTAACACTTGAACCATATGATAGGGTCCAAATATGAAACCTTCCTTGACTCCTTTATTAACATTGTTTGCATAATGTGTGCTTGCTGGATATTAGTAACAATCTTTAGCTATATGGTTATGCAACCCACATATTATGCACTCAATGTTAGCTTTGATAGGAAATGAGGGCTGTTGTTTCTTGCACTTCTTGTCTTCTTTGACAACCTTTCCCTTTAACTTCTGATTCTTCAGCTGGATAGCAGTACTGGTACTATACCACTTTCCTAAATTATAGTTTCTAGCCATTTGGAATCCAGCTGAGATATATACACTCTTTTACATTGGGTCTATTTTCATCTTAGACTCAGCCACCTTCTTAGCAGTTTTTCTTGTTGCCCTGATCTTGTTCTTACTATCTTTGGTGGTTAGAGGTTCATCATCAACTGTATGGATGAGGTTTTCTACCTTATCATTCACTGTGGTAGTCACCATTATTACATCATTCTTCTGCTCATTGGGTAGTGGGTCAACAGTTGGAACCTCTTGCTCATTAGTATCGTATCTTGCTTGTCTTATAGACATATAAGAGTATGGTGGAGCAGTTTTATTGGTTCCTAACCACTCTTGTTTTGATAACACACCTTTAAGTAGGAGGATGATGCAAGAACAGTGTTGAAGTTATGCACTTGAATAGCATACTTCTTTGCTTTAGCCTCAACTATCACTAGCTGGGCTTGAGTCTCAATCAACTTGGAGACTAAGTCTTTTATTTGAGCCTTGTAGTTTGAGTGTCCATGTTTTAAAAAATATACAATTTTCTCTAACTCATCAATTTTAAATTTATAGTCAGATTCTACTCTCTTAAAATCATATTTTAGTATGTTTAAGGACTCAATATCAGACTTAATCTCAATATTGTAGTCCTGATACATTTTAACCTTAGCTATACAGGCTAGAGTACAGAGATGTTCATATACCTTGGTATCATCGATTCTATCCATGAGAGCTTGAGTAGGGGTGACATCTTGCACCATGAAGCTCTAATCAACCTCTTGAGCAAAAGCTGCAGTTTGCTGCTCAATTGGCTTGGTTATAGCCTTTGGGGTAGCATGATGTTGGGAGGCTTGAGCTACTCCAGGATTAGATCTAGGAGCTTTGCATTCCCTTGCAAAATGACCAAGTTGGTTATAGTTGTAACATTTTGCTTTTGACTTATGAAACCCAAACTTGCTGTTAGTTGGATTCTGGGGGAATTGCCTTCCAGTTCTCTTAAAGAACTTCTTTGCTCTGTAGGCTAAAAGAACCATTTCATTGACAATGTCCATGTATTCTACATCATTTAAGCTAAAACACTCTAGATCATCACAACAGAATTGAAAATCTCAAGAGTGTTCATTTCCTAAATCAAAAGCATAACTATCTTGGAAAGGACTTTGTTCAGCTTGTTGAGATCTGGGAGTCTCAGGAAATGTGATGTAGGGCCCAAGAGAGCATGGTAGTTGTTGGATGTATTTCAGGTACATCTGGGTTAAGGAGTTATTGATCCTTCAGCAACATGTAGAGCATTGCTGACAGGAGGGTTTGAGCTTCTGTTCATCTGATAGCCCTTCTAAGTCTCCATCTCCATACGGTTTCCATCAAGGATCCTATATAGTTCAGTCATGAAGAGTGTGTTCAGATTCTCAGTTCTTTTAATAGAGACACAATAGAAAGTCCATTCATGAGGAAGTGCACTTATGAACTTTCTTACTATCTCTCTCTTCTCAAGAGTCACTCCTATAGACTAAAGAGATGCGATTAAGTCTATGTACCTGAAGTATTGTTGGCTCAAGGTCTCACCAACAATATAAGTGAATTTTTCAAACTTTTACTTCAATACATCTTTCTTGGACTCTTTAAATTCGAAGGAATCGGAGTTCATCAATGTCAAAGCATCAAAGAGTTCTTTGGCTGACTTGTAGTGCTCAAAGTCTACCATTATGGAGTTTGGTATGGCAGTAAGCAATACAGTCATTGCTTTGCAATCGATATCCATCTTCTTAAAATCTTTATCTGAGTAGTCTTCAATAGCCTTTTCAATCATGGCACCATTACCAATTGGTGATGTCACCTTTGGCTTGTATGGACCATGAGTGACAGATATCCATGTCCGGCTATCCTGATACTTGATGAAACCTTCAATACGTTGACACCAGCTTCTAAAATTATCAGGAGTGATATTAGGAGCGTTAGTTATGATTCCCATCTTAATCTTAGAGTATTTTTGGTTAAGGGCAATTTGAGTAATGTGAGTGAGTATGAAAAAACAATGTTGATTTGGGATAGTTAAATCTCACAATTAAGAGCCTAAGAAGCTCTAATACCAATTGGAGGATCAGTGTTTGTCTCTCAACACAAGATTTTCCTCACACACTCACTAAGTCTCACTCGTTTATGATGCAAAATCTCTAACAAAGTTGATAATGTATACTAAGTTAATGAACACAAGAAATGGTTTTTCAAGATACTTGTATATTACTTCGCAATTCAATATTACAAGACTCTTACAAAGCATGTCTAAATGAGTTACACTGAGAAACTATATATACTACTATCTATATCTAGTTATACTTAGAAAACCAGCTAGAACTTACAACTAAACAAATACTACATTGCTAGAAGTAAAGTATCTAAGATAAAATACTATCCTAGATTAGGTAGTCATGACATGTCCACGACTCACCTTTTGTCACCAACTAAAGTTGATAACTGTACAAACTGATAAAAGGTGAACAGTGGAATAAAATATGGCCAACTACATGGGTGTGGGAAAGCGCCAAGTAGTATATCAGAGTTGACAGCATGTATCAGTCAGACCATACTTTTGTCCACCGGTTCATAGTTAGTTCTTTCTAAGGTTAAATGGCTTCGGAAGAATAAGTTCTTCTGAAATCATTTATACTTTGGAAGAAATAACTTCTTTTGAGACTTCTCAAGTCTTCATGACTTTGTCCTTGGGAAGTCTTTGTCTTGAATCTTCTAAGTGTTTTACTTTGGAAGGAGAACTACTTAGTCTCGAAAGACTGAGTTCTTCCTTCGGAAGTTCTTCATCCTTAAGCTTCGGAAGATCTTCAACATACCTTCAGAAGTGCATATTTGTCTTCGTAAGTCTTTATTCAGCTACACTAAAATCTTTTAAGTGTAGTTTTGGTTGCACCAGCCTCATCTGATCCAACAACAATTACCCGTGGGTATACTCGATGCCTGACGGGTAAATACCCGTTACATACCTGACGAGTTTTGGGCCGGGTATGTGACACACTTTTCTAATCGGGTATGGGGTTAGGATTACCCATACCTGTCCCAAACAGCCCCATTGTCATCCCTAGATGGTTTCTCTGGTAGATCTTCATGATCTTTCTTTGCACTTAAAAGATTCTTGGCTTTTCAATTTCTACGTGCTACTAATCCTGTCCAAAACAACCTAACAAACAACTATGCTTGGCTTCTTAGAGAGGTTTCAAAACCCTCGAGTCTCAAGATATAATTCTTAAAAAAAAGATGATAAATTCTACATATTCCGGCGAGTCACTCATTTTTGTTCAAACAATGTGTTGATAGAGAAATGAATAGAAGGACGTTTATTAAAGAGATGAAAATTTTAATATGTAGTGGATTTGCCATTTATTTAAGAATGAAATTTAGAAAACTATTTATTTTTAACATAAATTTTTTGCAAATATAAAAAGAAAACTAATAACTTCACACATGATTTATTATATAATAGAAATACATTACGCACAAGATATCATGACCTTACAAAGCGCTAATATCAAGTTGAACCTAGGTGAATGCTCCGTCCTGGTTTAGGAGGGAAATTTTCTATATGTATGGGTAATTAATAAGGGGATTAAGGCGAATCCATATAAGGTCTAAGCTATAGTGAAGATGGACTCACCACAAACTGTTAAGAGGTTTAATTACCAAAAGGGAGGCTAATAGTATTTTAAGTGATTCTTGAAGAAGTGCATTACCAAAAAGACGTACCTTTATGGTAATGAAAGCCATGAACGTAGGTTTTTACCGGCCCATCACGTACCAATCGACCATAAAAGAAATACCAAAATCTGATAAATATCAAATTGATTCTCCAATGACACATAAGCGAAAGCATAATATGATACCTATAGTTGTTGCAACGCCTTGCTGAAAATAGGCCATAGACATTACCTTTCTAGAAAGAGTAGGACAGGTAAGATTCCTAGTTGTCATGTTGATTATTTCACCTAATGGATTAAGCTAAGCCACTATCTTCAATCACAATGAACAAATGTAGAAGGTTTTTCAGAAGAACATTATCTATCTATTCATTTTACTCTAAGCCACCGTTAGTGGCAATAGGACTTAGTTTGCAAATAATCCCTTTTAAGAATGATGTGAGCAACTCAACATAAAATAGATTTTCACATCAATCGCACATCTTTAGGCTAACTGACACGTTGAGAGGGCTAGTGAGAGCGTTGTAGATGGAATAAATGCACGACTAAGGCAACATAAACATGCATGGGTAGATGAAAATCCATATGTTTTATGGGCACATAGAATAAGTCCTAAAACTATTAATAGGGAAACCCCCTTCCGCCACGTACGAGACTGTGGCCATGATACCAATCGAAAGAAACTCGCCCATGCGATGAACAATAATTTAGCAAGAAGGGAACGAAGGAGACCTTCGATTCAAAATTAACAGGCTCATGGAAATGCAAGATATAACAACATTCAAAGAAATAGCTTACAAGAAACAAATTAGAAAATTACTATAACTCCTAAGTCTTCAAACGTTTTCATACCTTGGGACCTATTCCTTGGTTGAATGAGGCAAGTGGTCAAGTGAATAAAGGCAAGTTAGGTCCTAAGTGGGAGGGGCCATATAAGGTCACTTGGGTAAAAAAAACATAGAACTTACAAGCTATCCCTAATCAATAGGACAGATTTTCCTAAGACCTGTAATGCCAAATAGTTGCATAAGTATTACATATAATCAAGTGTATTTTAGAGCACAACAAATTATCAAAATATGTTTTTTACATCACCTAGGTAAGAAGGAAAACTTTTGTGGTCTTTCTTCACTCGCCTAAAAAGGACCAAAGTATGAAATCAAAAAATCTAGCCTTATTACACATTACCAATGGGTGAACTAAAATGGAAGAAGTGTTAAGAAAGTGCTATATGGGACTCAATTAAAAGCCCATCCATGGGGCTCAGACCAAGTTGACAATCCACATCTGCGCTTAACAAAGAGAAGTACCTACCTACCTAAAAGGATTTATAGGAGTTAGATGATTCATGATAAATGAATTAAGGGAAAGCCTTAGATTTATACAAAAAAACATTCCTTTATAAAAAAGTTTGAAAGGAAGCGAACACCATGCATGAAGAAATGAAGGCATCCTAAAACTTCTGTTAGTAGAGTTAAAATCAAAACCTTTTAATAATC
>BJCO01464506.1:0-32782 GCA_018326465.1 Flaveria floridana | reverse complement strand
TCAGTAGTTTTATGTTTTTCCTTTCAGTAGTTTGTACAACAGCTGAAGAGTTTGTTCTTCAGTTGTTATAGTTCAGTAGTTGTAAACGACTGAAGAGGTTGTTCTTCAGTCGTTGTAGGTTTTCAGTAGTTTCCTTTTCAGTACTTGTAATAGGTAGAACACATATTTTGTAAGAAGATGTCAGCTGTTGACATCTTCAGTAGTTTAATGTTCTATCAGTAGTTTGTTAATAATCGGTTGATGTCACTGTCAAGTGACATCAGCATTCGTCTATTTTCTTCTATTAAAGGACGATGGCCATATTGTATTCGGCGCCGAAACGTGTGGAGTTATAGAAAACATCTTTTTGCAGAACTTTTCTCTCTCTCTATGTTTGTACTTTCACATGCAAAATCTTTTGTGTTCTTGCTGTAATCGCTAATTACTGTACTAAATCCGCTGTGAATACAATCTGATTGATCAAACTAGAGGCTGAGATCTTGTCATCTGTTTTTCAAAAAAATTAGTCTTCAATTCATTTGGCTTTGGAAGATTTGGTCTTTTGGCTTCGGAAGCTTTTATACTTGGAGTTATTCTAGTGCATAGTATACAACTTCCGTAGGAACTTTTAGCTTCAGAAGATTTTATACTTAGCATAATTCTCATGCAAAGTATAAAACTTCCGTACCTGTTCTACTTGGTACATGCATGCAGGAAGACATTTGTTTGCTTTGGTTGCATCAGCCTCTATATAAACCTTCCATTACTTGATATGAATGGTTCTTATTCATTTTGTGTCTTGTTTATTGTCTAAAGCCTTGAAAAGTGATTCATTGTTATGGTATCGTCATCTTGGTCATGCAAATGTTAAAAATACGAACAAGTTGGTTAGAGGAAATCATGTTGTAGGCCTACCTTGAAAGAGTTCCAATTAACTGAACATTGTATGTCATGTTCAAAAGGTAAACAACATATACTTCCTTATAAACCAGTTGCTCATACAAAAATTGAATCTATACTTCAACTGTTACACATGGATTTAATTGGTCCAATTAGTGTTTTGAGTTCAGGATGTCATGCATATTGTTTAGTTATTACTGATGATTTCTCTAGATTTACATGGATTTTCTTCTTGGCAACCAAAGATGAGACGCCTCATTTGCTGATAAAATTCATGACACTCGTGGTTAATCAGACTGACAAAACAATCAAGTGCATTCGAAGTGTAATGGATCCAAATTTTGCAATCATACATTGAATGAGTTTTATGATTCAAAGGGATAGCTAGACAATTCAGTTCCACAGGAACTCCATAACAAAATGGAGTTACTAAAAGAAGAAACATAATTTCAACTAAAGCTGCTAGAATAATGTTATCAGCAGCCAAATTACCATCATCTTTTGGGTTAAAGTTGTTAACACTACACGTTATGTTCAAAATCGTGTGGTATTCAATAAACAACAAAACATGACTCCTTACGAAATCTTTTTCAAACATAAACCAAAAGTCAAATATTTCAAAAGTTTTGGATGTCGTTGTACTTTGTTAAACACATCGGATTCAAAAAACAAAATTTGATGAAAAAGTTGATGAATGATATCTTCTTAGATATTCAGCCAACAAAGTAGCATATCAGGTTTATAATAAAATATCTAAACAAATAGTCGAGTCATTTGATATTGATTGGCATGAGTCTAACAAAACATATGCAGGTTCTGCACCTTCATGGGTTTATGATTATGCTTCATTGTTTGAAACATTAAATCAATTTTTTGTGGTTTCTACAACTACTCTACCTTTGACATCCTCCATTCAAGATACTTTGCTTATGATGTTAGATCTATTCTTTCTTAAGCTACAGGAATATCTTCAGATATACCTTCTTCTTCAACTAGTTTAGCTGCTCCACAGGTTCCGAATCTGACATGTCTCATTCTGATCCAGTTGATAAGCAAGCTCCACAAGATTCTGATCAGAGTTCTTCTTCTACTCAAAATGATCTGATTGATACCATTCAAGTACCATTTGATGATTTATTTATTGATAATGATAATCATCAGGAGGAAGATATTGTGTATCAACCTGAAGGAGGGAACATTGTTGCATAACAAGTGGGTCATATCTCTAATCTAGATGAAGTTATCTCTGAAGATGCTATTCCATAGCTAAGAATTCATAAAACTATCCAACTGAAGAAATTATTGGTCCGTTATCACAGGGAGTCCAAACTCGAAGCTAATTTGGATCAATAAATACATGCTTGTACTCACGTTTTATTTCTCAAATTGTGCCAAAGAACATTGAGATGGGATTGAAAGAAAATAGTTGGGTAGAGGCTATCCAAGATAGGTTGATGCATTTTAAGAAGCTAAATGTATGGCATCTGTTTGAACTACCAAAGGGTAACTTGCCAATTAGAACAAAATGGAAATTCAAAAACAAAACGGATGAAAAAGATGTGATTGTCCGCAACAAGGTCAGACTTGTTGTTCTAGGATTCTACCAGATTCAAGGGCTTGATTATGAAGAAGTATATGCTCCTGTCGTAAGACTAGAAGTTATATGTATCTTTCTTGTTTATGCTTCATATAAGAACTTCACAATTTATCATATGGATGTCAAAACTGCTTCTTGTACGGCGAAATAAAAGAAGAAACCTATGTTTGTCAAACACCAGGTTTTGAAGATCTAGATTATCCAGAATATGTTTACAAGTTAGAAAAAACACTTTATGGTCTACATCAAGCACCTCTTCTTGGTATGCTACTCTAACTGAACATTTTCTTGCAAATGATTATATAAGAGGTGCTATTGATCAAACTTTATTCTTAAGGAAGATTAGTGATGATCTTGTTCTGGTTCAAGTTTACGTTGATGATATTATCTTCAGATCTATAAATAATGATTTGTGCAAGGAATTTGAAGCTTTGATGAAGTACATTTGAGATGAGTTCTCTTGGAGAAATGTTGTTTTTCTTGGGCATCCAAGTTAAACAAGATGATAAGGGAATATTGATACATCAAAAAAAGTATATTCACAGTATCCTCAACCAATACAAGTTTCAAGACTCCAAGACAGCTCCTACTCCTATAGCTTCTCGTCCAACTTTAACTCTAGCGAGAAGATGTTGATCAATATATGTATCGGTCAATGATTGGATCTCTAATGTATCTTACTGCAAGCAGACCAGACTTCATGTTTCCTATTTGTCAATATGCATGTTATCAGAGTAATCCAAAGGAATATCACATGAAAGCTGTCAAGCAGATTTTCATGTATCTCATGGGTCAACCAACAGTCGGCCCTTGGTATCCTAAAAATCCCAATTTTAGTTATATACTTATACTGACAATGATTATGCAGGCTGTAACTTGGATAGGAAATCAACTACTTGTGGATGTCAATTTCTTGGCAATAAGTAGATTTCATGGTAGTGCAAGAAACAGCAGACGTTGTCCACATCAATGGTAGAGGCTGAATATGTGGCTACATCAAGTTGTTGTTCACAAATTGTTTGGATTCAATAACAACTACTTGATTAGGGCCTTAACATCTATGACACAAAAAATCTTGTGTGATAATACCGCAGTATTGAACATTGTGAAGAATCTAATTCAACATTCAAAGACAAAACACATCGACATCCGAATGCATTTTATTCGTGGTTGTTTTGAACGAAAGCTTATCCATTTGGCATTTATTTCCTTAGATGACTACATAGCTGATTTGTTTACTAATACATTTGATCATTCCATATTTGACTTTTTAGTTCAATATTTAGGAATGATTAACTTTGGTTAACACTTAATCTTACACCCTTTACAAAATATTTTTTTGTTTTTAGTTAAAATTGTTATTTTCTGTTTAGATGATCACAATTTTAAGGGGAGAAATTTTGAAAATATTTCAAAAATGATTTTGTTCTTAGGGGAGTAAATAATCTGAAGTTTTGTAAGAAAAGGATTGAGAAAATTAAATTTTCAAGACTATATAGGAAATGATAGTACATTTCTTGATTTTATTTCATTACATCTAAGGCATAAAAGAAGTTGACTTGATTTATGTTTGATATGTTAGTAGGCTTGATGTTGAATAATAAAAAATACTATGTTCTATGATGCACTGAAAGTAACTTTCTATGACTGAAGTGGGTAAATCGTCAAGGTTTTGTGGTAACACTGATTCCATGCTAAAATATACTGAGAGTTACATTTAGTCATACTCAAGCCAGTTGCTTTCTGATCTAGTTATACTTTCTGATCCAGTTTTTCTTTCAGATACTCTATATATATGTAAAAATCAAAAAATACAAATGTATATAAATGAAACACAAAAAAATACAAAAGAGTAAAAATAAACAAAAATGATCAAAAAGAAGCCAAAAGGACATCTAGTAACAAAAGATGCCAATGAGCACAATAATAAAAGATATGTCATAGACACACATACTATATGATAAATATTTTCTTTTTGAGAATATGATCTGACACAGGAGACAAAATCAAAAGATGGGTCATGTAAGTCTGACTTGGCATGTAAGTCCTAAATGTCTTGCGAGCACAAAACATAAGTCCGACTAGTAGCTAATAAGTCCTACAAGTTGTTAATATTCTGTGTTCAACAATATTTATCGTGCTAGTTATGCTCCATATAGATATTACCTAAAACAATAATTGACTCTGAGAAAGCTGACCTAAAGTGAAAGGTTTAAGTCAAATTAGGGTGACTTGAAATCTTGAAAGTGTCTTGATGCTAGATAAGGGTATTACAGAATTTTTGATTTTAGGATCCACTGAATTCATATAAGTTAACCAAAACATGAAAAATATCACATCTTATGTGTCTAAGTAAAACTTGAAGTCTAAGTTTAATATGGATACAATATATTGACAATCAACATAACTAGTCTTATTTATAATAATGTTGAATGATGTTAATGATTAATTTTTAAGAAATATGATACTATACTTGAAAATTTAATAAAAATATTTAAGTAATTAGAAAAGTTATTATGTCAAATTGATTTTTGTTAAAAAAATGTATTTTTTTACTTGTTTTAGTTTTACAAAATGTTCAAAAATTAAGGTGTTTGAATAATTGTAAACACTTAGTTAAATATAATCATTTTCATAACAAATCAAAAGGCTCAATAAGATGATTAAAATTGAAACAAATTAAAATAAATAAATAAATTATTAATTAAAATTTCATAGAAAATTGAACTTTTCATGTGAAAGGTTCAAGATATGTGCAAAGTTCAAGATGCGAGAACTTTGACTTCTCACGCGAGAAGTCAGAGTACTATAAAAAACAGTTGTGCAAAAACTCAGTATCCGCACAAAAACCTCTGAAAATTTTACTCTCAAAATTCTATGTGTTGAAACCTGGTATAACTTGATAGTATTGTTCATTGATGTCGCCTATTGATTCCTAATCACTTGTTAAGGTATATTAATGATAATAGAGACGATTTGCATCTGTTTGATTCTTGAATGATTCTTAAAAGGACTAATACATGTTAAATTGAATAAATTAAACATAATAAACCTTAATAATGACTTAAACGACACTTAATGAACATGTTCCTCGTTGAAACACTCTGAAAATTTAAATTGAAAATTTGAAAGAAAACAGACATGTCGCCTGTGAAAAGTCTTCGGAATTTGAACAGATGTGAAAACTATTAAAACTGATCAGAACTACTCGCATGGAAAGTTGACTTTCACACGAGAAGTTGACTACTTGTTAAATTCAAATTCATGCGATAATTTCACTTGTCGCACGAAAAGTTGAAACTGAAAACTTGTTTTTGCGAGAGAACTAAGTATTTTGAGTACTTATCAACTTTGTTTAATATTTCAGATGACGAGACCTATGGTTTTCAATAAAAACTACAATGCTATAGCTTATCTTAAAAATATACCAGAAGACAAGGCGTTGTTCAAATCAATTATTGAGTGTCTTAAGACATCTCGGATACATCATGCTATCTCAGCTACTCCTACCATATATATTGATGTCATAGATTAGTTTTGGCTTACAACAGCCAATAATATAGACGAAGATGGAGAACCTTGTATATCTGCCACTGTTAAGGGCAAGAGGGTAGTTATTATAGCAGAGGTGATCAACAGTGTGTTACAGTTAGAGGATCAGCCTCATGCTTTGGTGAAGAGAGATGACAATGTACCCAAGGACTATTTAGTCCAGATGGGATATAGTCACCGATATCCATGTTTGGAGAAGAAGTACTTAACTCCATTTTGGAAGTACTTGTTTCATGTGGTGATCCATTGCCTTGGCAATCTAAATGCTGGATGGATAGTTTGAGTGTTGTTTTTAGATTCCTGCTCGTAACACTCATTGAAGATCTTCCATACATCATATCCAAGGTGATCTTTTCATAGATGCAGAAGAATGTTGTAGCCACTATGGGGAAGAAGTTCATTACGTACCCCCAATTCTTATAGATGATAGTGAATGCTGCTCATCCTTAGTTAGTTGTGTCTAATCCATCTACCTATGCTGTTATGGTGATGAAGAAAGGCTTTTTAACTTATTTGACGGGAGCTAGAAGGAATGCTTAGGATGGTTCCTATTTTGCTAAGCTTAGGAGATTTGTTGAGGGTTTCCAAGCGGAGTCATGACCATAAGAGATAGAGACTCCCCATGTTCATAGAGATGATACAGCTAGAACATCTACTAGTACTGCTCATGAAGCACCTGAAAGTTCTCAGGGTGCTGCAAGGTCTAACATCGATGAAGTGGACACTTGGTTCACTGAAAATGGAAGTGAGACTGAGAGCGATCAGATCGGGAATATGCCTTATGTTCTGCAAGGACATCCTAGAATGCAAGAAACTCATGCAAAACGCACTGCTGAGGAACATGATGTTGATTTTGTTCCTGAAGATGTTCCCACTCCTAGAGGTAGAAAGAAGAGAATTGCTAGGAGGGCAGGAGATAGTCCATGTGGGAGGGGTAGACGACGTGGAGTTTTGAGAAAACGTTGGATCCCAATGACCACTGTGTCGACTGATGAGGTTCCTATGTCAGATCTTCCAGTCATAGTTTGTGAGGCTTCTATTCCTGTGATTGTCACAGAGTCAAAAACTATAACATCATCATCTATTCTTACTACTGATGATATATTAAAGACACCACCAAGGGCTCAAACTCATGATGATATGTTTGGAGAAGCTATATTACTCTAGAGCCTTGACCGTAACTAGAGTCTACATTATTTTCACCCACAAGAGTTACTTTAAAGCAGAGGATTAGCGCGTTAGAGAATGAGATGTTTGAGAAGACCCCGTTGATTGATGAGTTATGTTGGAGTTTGATAGAGAACGCTGAAAGGATAAAGAGTTTAAAGAGTCAGTAGCAGGTTTTGTTTAGTTGTGTTTAGATCATGGTACAGACCTCAAATATCTCACTTCTCGTGTTGATTCGTCATTACATACCACAAAAGTTGTAGAATCTGGTGGATAACAAAATGGTTGTTCCTTAACCTGTTAATGATCCTATCACTAATACAGAGCATGTTGTTGATCCTATAGATGCAGTAAGGACAATAGACACTGCTAATGTTGACCAAGAGACACTATCTAATATTCCTATTCAGGCTACTGAGGATCAACCTGTATAGTTTCTTGGAGAATCATTTATGGAACCTAAGCATGTTATGCCTATTCCTAATCATATTGATGATGATGATGATTTAAATCATATAGACTTTGGATTCAGTGATGAAGAGGAGGATGATGATGATGAGAATGATAATGGTGATGATGGTGATGAAGGAGATGATAATAAGGGAAATTATGACAAAAATGATGATAATGATCAAGGAGGAGATATGGGTACTGCCACAGGTACTTCTTAATCATCAGGAACTAACAATGTCTTTGGACCAAGTCTTGATGATACAGTTGACTATGCATCTTTAGATCTTGCCACCGAAGCGACTTATGAGAAGGAGTTTTAATCTTTCCAGCAACGCTTGATTGCTGAGGAAGAAAATGAAGATTGTGGTTCGTTTAATGATTTGGAAGAGACTGTAGACTACATAAACATATCCGGAAATAGTTTTATGGACTTATTTTCTGATGTCTTGGTTGAAGAAAGTGAGATTGTTGGAAAAACAAATGTTAGGGAAACGACTGACAAGATAGAAGATCAAATTGGTCAAAGTGTTGTACGTCAGGTTGCTAATATTACTGCTGAGGCTCCTCCACCGTGTTGATACATAATGTCCCTAGTTCATTGTACTTTAATGTTTATGTCTTTCAATCTTACATATGTGTAATACATTGATATTTTGGCGATATGATATGTGGTTGAATGTATATTTGCTATTGAATGTATTTTATTCTTATATGATTTATAATTACATGCTTAAATGAATATTATATATGTGTTTGTAGTAGTCAGTCATAGTTTTGAGTTAATTATGATTCAGGAATGTGTTTGACTTAGTCTTATGGTTATTCATACTAATGAACCATGCTTATGGATCAGTCCCACGACTGACCCAGGTGATCGGGACAGTCACACAACTAAGTCATGAGACTGGCTAAGTCGTACGATTGGACCAAGTGTATGGTTCAATAGTGCACATGAACAAATCGTATGCCTCAGTCGCATGACTGAACCATGCTAATGGCTCAGTCGTACGACTGTATACTAAAACCTATAAATACTACATAATTCATGGAAAAACGCAATACTTCAAATTCTTTCATACCCTGGCCATTCATAGAGTTGTATCTCGTCCATCCAAGTTCATAGTTCGTCCTGGATCGTTTTCTAATCATTCTTAATGTTGTTCTATTGTTAGATCGATTTAGGGTTTTCGTTCTCACTAATTGGATCACCAATCAAATAGGATTCTGTACTATTTGATTAGGTTACACGTTGAATCAGTTACTACTCCGTACGTACACGGTCCTAACAAGAAGCTGTATGTTCTGAAAATTGATGGAAAATGTCGTTAGGAATCGACTGTGTCAGTAAGGCATAAGCTTTCTTCTCAGCATTGTGAGCAACCTTTTGAACTTCATTCATCCCACTCAAAGTTAGCTTAACACCATTAGCTCCAACCAGTGTAGAGTAACCAGTTCCAATAGCACAAGTTTGGGTCTACACCATTAAGATAAGTCACAAACCGTTGTTTCTATTATGGGTATTCATCTAAAGTCAACAGTTTTGGAGGTTTGTTATGATTTCCAATTTCATTTTCCCGCAGTAATAGATTTTGGATTCGTGAGTCCTTTCCAGCAGTAAACGCGGTGTTCTGATCGTCCATTTTATCAAAACTTGAGCAACCTTATGCGACTGAAACAATCGTGCGATTGAGAATGCGAATGGATTCAATTGTATGATTTAAGTCAATCGTGCGATTGAGTAAATGACTAAGTCAATCATGCGATTGAATGGTGCGATTGGGGTTCAGTCGTAAGACTGAGCCAATCGTGCGACTAAGACTGCTGAATTTGAAAAATTTCCAGATTTTGAACATGATTAGAGTCAAAACGATTTTGCACCAACCCTAAACTGTTGTAAGTCGAAAAGTTAAAAACTTTTGAATAATGCACATGTCAAAAACTCGTTTTGTATCAAAAACGAAGAATTTTTGAATAAAAACGTTACTTTAACCAAAATGTCATTCAAATCCATGAAGAATCAAGAGCCAAGGCTCTGATACCACTTGTTAGGACCGTGTACGAATGGAGTACTAACAGATTCAACGTGTAACCTAATCAAATAGTACGGAATCCTATTTTATTGGCGATCCAATAAGTGAGAGTGAAAAACCTGAATTGATCTAACAATAGAAAAATGTTAAGAATGATTAGAAAATGATCCAGGACCAACTATGAACTTGGATGGACGAGATAGAACTCTCTGGACGGCTAGGGTATGAAAGAATTCGAAGTGTTGCGTTTTTCCATGAATTATGTGGTATTTATAGGTTTCAATATACAGTCATACGACTGAGCCATTAGCATGGTTCAGTCGTGCGACTGAGCCATACGATTTGTTCATGCGCACGATTGAACCATACACTTAGTCCAATCGTGCGACTGAGCCAGTCTCATGACTCAGTCGTGCGACTGACCCGATCACCTGGTTCAGTTTTGCGACTAATCCATAAGCATGGTTCATTAGCATGAATAACTATAAGACTAAGTCAAACACATTCCTGAATCATAATTAACTCAAACTGTGACTGACTACTACAAACCCATATATAATATTCATTCAAGCGTGTAATTATAAATGATATAAGAATAAAATACATTCAATAGCAAATATACATTCAACCATATATCATATGGCCAAAATATTAATGTATTACACATATGTAAGGTGGAAAGGCATAAACATAAAGTACAATGAACTAGGGACATTATGTATCAACAAAGAACACACTGCCAGCTTACATACACACATTGCGACATCTAAACCTTTGAAAGGTATGGAAACTCAGAACCAATTATTACTTGAGTGTATGATGGTGAAAAGAAGATGTATGTGATTAAGAAATGAGCTAGGGCAATAGAGTATTATCTGGATGAACACGACTTTCATACTCTTAGAGCATCAGATTTATATACCATGGATCATGTTCCATTCATCAACCCAAATAATTACGAAAAAGGGAATTGGATTAGAAATATGATATGGAGTCACAACAGAATCAACTTCAAGGACTTTAAAATAACCAAATCTAAAGTCATTAAAGATGAGACCCGGATTGATTCTAACACGAACAAGCCTATGAAGATAAGGGTTTATAAGCATCCAAGGTATGTGAGGAAGATTCTTATGCATGCTCTAGTTCCAGTTAACAGCTTGTCTAAGCTTATGTAGTGGAACTGCGGGAAAGACACGGGTCACACATTAATTTACTATGTAGACAAAGATTACCGTATCATCGACCCTATGGATCTGCTTAAGTTTGGAAGGAACAATTTCATGAGGTTGCTGGCTTGTCAGATTGCAGCTGATGAATCAGTTCAACTTTTGGCGGCACAGTTCAGTTGGTTGATTACCAAGGCCCTGGACAACAAGATGTATGCTTATGGGGGGCAGTTACAAGGTTGCAGACGTGGACAACTAAATGCATTGATTTACCAAGCCTAGGGGGAGATTATAGGGGTTGAACCTAAAGACTCGAGAATCAAATCAAGATGAAGATCAAGATCAAGTCATGCGAGAACCTAAAGTTGTCGCATGACAACTTGCTTCTCGCGTGACAACATCTTGTCACACAAGAACATGTGTTTGCGTGAGAACTTCTAGTTAGTATATATAAAACTTCTGTTTTGTAATTAGGTGAGCTTGTCATTTCCTGATTTTCATACATATTGTAATCATTCCAAAATCAGAGAGCAATATACTTTGAAGTTATTTACATTCGTATTCATGAGCTTTTGATTCTACTTCTTCCTCTTACCATGAGTAATTACATTTCACATTCTCCTCACGAGATTGATTTTTCTATTGTGTTGATCCTTGTAAGAGAAAGAATTTATTCTCTAACATGCATTTGACAAAAGCCAAAACACCTTTCCGTTGCCAGCTTTGAAGACTTACCAACTTGCATGAGTTGGTGAAAAGTCCATGCTTTTGTCAACTGTAGAGTAAGATGTTAAGTGTGTAACTTTCTACCTTTGTACTTTTATCCTTCTTGTATTAGACAACATTATGAGCTATGGCATGTCATAGTCATTAGTAAAAAGAAAATCTATCTTTTGACTCTAGGTTGATCTTGTTTTTTCTAGATTAGTGTTTCCAGCTGACCTTCAAAGTATGGTCGCTTTAGAATGTAGTATAAAGTATCTGAGGTACTTGTCATTTGATATTTTAAGCTTTCTAACACTTTTAAGAACTTGAGAGCAATATACATCATTTTTAAAAAACATATTAGTGTGTTCTTGTTCTGTTCTTTACTTGTGTTCATTGTTTCGCTTTAACACGGTTCCATATTTGATCTTTTAAGTGTTCTAAGTCTCTCTAACCTTTTGAAACTATTGCATTCACCCCCTTCACGGGTCCTTCAATTGGTATCAGAGCCTTTCAGGCTCTTGATTGTAAGATCTTACCATCTTAAATCCCTTTAGTTTCACAAAACACTTACCATCTTAAATGTCAGCTTACCAAGGTTGATATGGAAACCGGTACCATGATAAAATCTCAACTGATCACTCCAGATGACTTTGATACTTTGTGCAAAAGAATGGAAGGTTTTATTAAGTCTCAAGAGAGCCGGATGTGGGGATCTGTTGTCTTAGGACCTCATGTTCCAAGCACCACTTCAGTTGCTGCTTGTGGTGGGATAATTCCAAAGGATATGGCTGACTACTCAGAGGAAGATTTGAAAGAAAATTGATGTAGATGATAAGGCCATGACCGCTCTCCAATATTTTTCTTCCAAACTCTATATAAAAAGGCTTCAAGAAGTTCAAAACTGCTAAGCAACTTTGAGACGCACTAAAGCTTCTGTATGATGGGTCTGAGGAAGCTAAAGAAAACAAGAAATACCTCTTGAAGCAACCGTTTGAGAACTTAATATTCAAATTAGGTGAAACTGTAACTCAATAATACTTTAGGTATGTTGAGATTGTAGATACTCTGATGGATGTTGGAGTTAAGCATGAGAACAGGGAGCTTGTGAGGAAATTCATGTTCACTCTTCCTAGACAATGGACTCACTACTGTGTGCCCGTTAAGAGAACTATAAACCTCTCCACCCTTACTTTCACAAAGCTGTATGGTATCCTTAGTGGCTACAAGATGGAGATGAACATGCAGAATCCATCCAACAGCTCTTCCAACAATCAACGTAGTTCAACCCTCCATGTGGTTGAAAGGGACTACAGAGAACAACAACATCATCTTATCTGCTACCCTAATAACTCATAGAAGAGCCCTTTCATGAACTTCCCGTAGACACCAAGGGAGAGCTATATCCAAGGAAGCCCATTCCAAGAGACAAGCTCATCATAATCCTTTATGTCTTCTGATGAAAGTTATGGAAACTTTTCTCTTCACTCTTAAAGATTTGGACTGCATCCATCCAGATGACCTAGAATACATGGAGATAGGTCAAAAATGGCTTTACTTACTCATAGAGTCAAGAAATTCTACAAGAGGACCGGGAGAATGTTTCCCAGCAATGTTTCAAGTAGAAAGTTCGGCTTGGATAAAAACAAAGTTAGGTGTTACAACAATAACCAGATGGGTCACTTTTCTAGGGAGTGTAAGGCACCAAATACAAACGGTCACCATATACAACCCAGGAACAACTACACTGATAGAGCTTTTAAGAATGAGAAGCCCAAGCAGCATGCTGCAGTTGCTTTAGAAGGACACTTTGATTGTAGTTTCCATGTTGAAGATGTCTCTCTAAACCTTGCGTTGATGGATGACTATGATGAAACCAAGGTATTAGAACATCTTTGTACACCTGAGTGTATTGCTAAAGAAAATACGTCTAGGTCCTATAACTTGGAAATGAGATCTGAACTTGAGTCCTTGAATATTTTAAAAACTAATTTGAAAAGAGCAAAAAATAACTATAAACTTAAAGTAGAAAATTTAGAGAAAATAATTTCAACTTTTAAGCATGAGCAGACATATTACAGTACTCAAATCAAAGCTATCATTACCAAGTTAATTGAATGCCAAGCCGAGCTTGTGATTAGCATAGACAGGGCAAAAAAATTATTCTTAAATAAAAGACCTTTAAGACCATCATATCCTTATCCATGCATGCAAAAATTTCTTATTAAAATAGGCAAGGACTGGGATCTAGTGAGATAGCTCTTCCACACACTATACTATTAGTAAGATCTCCAAAGAAGTGAAACTTGTGAAGATGAGCTGCCCCTCATAGATCCTATTCAAGAAGAGGATAAAGATAAAGACGAGATAGTGAAGGATGAACCAGAAGTGAGTGAGGAAGTTTATCTTAAGAAGGGTCATTATGCTCCTCCTGAGAAGAAAGAACCAAGGATTGCCAAGTCTACTAGGAAGAAGTTGATCAGGGCAGCCAAAAGAAAGTCAAAGAAAGCCCAAGAGATAAACACCACCTTCAACTCCAAGCAAAAAACAAGTCTTTATTTCTGCAAGATTTGAGGTGGTAATGACTGAAGACTCAACTATGGACTATAAAAGCAAGGATCCTAGATCATGTTCAAACCACCCTCGTTAAAAGAAGAAGGTTGATCAAATGGTCACCACTGCTGCATAGCCTAAACCATCAAGATCCAAAAGCATGCTTCACCCTAAGAAGCCTCCTGCATCATCTTTGAAAATGAAAAAAGGAAGTGCAAAGAGATCAAGCTTAACGGTCTCCCCAAAATGAAGACTCTCAGAAGTATGCGAGTAGAATGCATCATGTGTGGTGGTGCAACTCATTTTGAAAAGGATTGCATTTACAATCCTAAGAGTACCATCCACATGAACAAAAAGAAGACTTCTTAGAGGAAAACGAAGAAAACAACATAAGAAGGAAAATCACTTTCCTTCGAAAGCTCCAAATTGAACAAAGTGAAGATAGGTGTAAAATTACTTTCGCAAGAAATTTTGGTCTTGGATGAAAGGAATGCATCCGAAGTACTAAAGCTTCTGAAGGTTAGGTCTCCAAAACTACCAAAGGTTCAATCTAGTCTTCCAAATATGGTGTGGAAGATGAAGTGATAATGTGATTAAGGTTTCTTCATCAACAACCGCATATGATCCTCTTAGCATGAATATAGGATAAATAACTGTTAATCTATCTTCATTTCTACTTGGTGAGCCCAAGACCAGCAAAGCTTGGGTTTCCAAATATAACTAACCATCTATTTCTACGTAGGAACAGCTGAAAACTAAAATAAATTTATGGATCACTGATAGTGGTTGTTGCAGGCACATGACAGACAATGCCTCTTTGATTCAGAGCTTTGTGAAATTTGATAGAGGGTCAGTTGATTTCGAAGTAGAATCAGGTGGTTACATCGCAGGAAGGGTCAAGGTTATAAATGTTAAGCTCAGTATTAAGAACGTAAACTTTGTCAAAGAGCTTGAGTGCAATTTTCTGAGTGTATCTTAATTTTTTGACCAGAGACATAACATGTTATTTACTAAACATGAGTGCATTGTTCTCAAGCCTGGGGTGGTCATTCCTCAGGAGCATATCCTGCTCAGAGCCCTCAGCAAACGGAACATGTACAAGATAGATTTAAAGGAAACATCCCCATTAGGAGAAGTTTCTTTCTTTTTCTCTAAAGCCAATAGTGATGAGTTTTTTCCTCTAACATAAAAGAATGTACCATGTAAACTTTAAGAATATGAATAAATTAATTAAAGATGATTTAGTAACTAGAATGCCAAAGAAAGATTTTACAAGTAATAACCATTGTTTTGCATGTCTGAAAGGAAAGCATCACAAAGTGTCTGACAAGACAAAGAAAAGAACTCCATCACTTCTCCCCTACACCTGATACATATAAATCTCTTTGGCCATACTAATAAGTATAGGAAGAACTTCATATTGCCTTGTGATCACAGATGACTTCACAAGATACACTTGGGTATTTTTCCTTAAAACTAAGGATGAGATATATGAGATCTTGAAAAACTTCATTATGAAAATTGAGAATTAATGTGATCACAAAGTCAAATCATAAGATGAATAAAGGAACTAAATTCAAAACCAAGTTCTTGATATATTTTGTGATGAGAAAGGTATTACAAGACAATAAATTACTCTTATGACTCCTCAGTAAAATGGTGTTGTTGAGAGGAGAAACAGAACACTTATTAAGCCTGTAAGGACCATGCTCTCTGACTCTAAACTGCCCATCACCTTCAAGGCTGAGGCAGTCAACACTGCCTGTATGTGCAGAACAAGTTTTAGTAGTCAAGACTTATGGTAAGACTCCTTATGAACTGCAGCACAAAAGGAGACCTTTCATTGGTTTTCTCGCGTCATTTGGATGTCCATGCACCATCATGAATACCAAAGATTAGATAGCCAAATTTGCTAAGAAATCAGATGATAGATGCTTTATTGGATAATCTTCCCAAGGTAAGGCTTATAGAGTATACAATCTCAGAACTAAAGTAGTTGAGGAGTCAGGTAATGTGACCTTCAATGAGCACATACCCAATGTGAAGGTTCTAAGCCTGATTTGCTATTTGATCTTGAATTAGTTACTAACTGTTTTAACAAATCTTATGGATATGTTTCAGGATCTATAGGTAGCTTACCAACAGAAGATCCTGCCCCAAGATATGAGCTAAGAAGACCAAGTCAGGAAACTACTTTAACTCCAATGGTAACAAACTCTGCCGGTTGAAAATCCAATCAGCATAACAATGACAAATTCTTCAGTTGATACATCTAAGGTGTCTACAAATTCCAGCAGTGAAGCACAGAACTCAAGTGAAGGGGTTTCCAATGTAGGAAGCGATGGAGGTGGTTATAGTGATTAAGAATTTCTTGATGCTAATAACCACTCTATAAAAGACAAGATCATTGATGTCACACATTTATTAGATTAAGCTTCTCTTGATAAATGGGTTGATGTGGTGGATAACACTCAATTACTAGATCTGAATTTCCTCAACTAAGAATCCATAAGTTACATCCCACTACAAATATCATTAGAGATACTGAGACAGGAGTGAGAAAAATATGACAAAACCATGACAAAAATGGTTATCTACACTCATTTTTCTTGTCCCAGATTGAGCCAAAGAAGGTTGAAGAGGCTCTAAATGATGGAACTTGGGTTAAAGCAATACAGGAGGAGCTACTTCAATCCAAAAGGAAAAAGGTTTGGAACCTATGTCCTATTCCTCAAGGGAAAACTACAATAGGTACTAAGTGGGCTTTCAAAAATAAGAAAGATGATAGAGGACTTGTCATCAAGAATAAGGCAGGACTAGTTGTTCAAGGGTACACTCAAGAAGAAGGGATTGACTACACCAGTGTTTTTGCTCCTGTGGCAAGACTAGAAGCTGTAGGATATTCCTTGCTTTTGCTGCATCCAAGGGTTTCAAGGTCTACCAACTTGATATGAAGTATGCCTTCTTATATGGGGTGATAGATGAGGAAGTGTATATTGAACAACCACCTGGCTTTGTAGACACTAATCATCCTTATTATGTTTGCAAGCTTGAAAAAGCTCTTTATGGGCTGCATCAAGTTCCAAGGGAGTGGTATGAGACACTATCACAGTATCTAGTACAAATGGCTACAAGAGAGGTACTACTGACAGCATAATTTTTCTCAAAGGAATGAGAAATGACTTGATGCTGGTTCAAGTTTATGTGGATGACATTATCATTAGGTCACCTAATGATCCAAACCCCTACAAACATTTTAAGACTCAATAGATTTGAACTGAGTGCCATGGGGGAACTTAATTTCTTTCTAGGAATTCAAGTGAAGCAGCTTGACAATGACATCTTTATAAACCAGCCAATGTATTTTAAAGACATACTAGTCAGATTTCATCTGACTGAGTGTAAGGTTGCTAAGACACCCATAGCCAGAACTGACTCCCTAGTACCTGATCTTGAGGGCGAGTGTGTTGATAAACATCTTTATAGGGCTATGATTGCGTCTCTTATGTACCACACACCCAGCATGCCTGATATAATGTTTGCCATATGCATATGTGAAAGATATCAAGCCAACCCAAAGGTGACGCACCTAGTTGCTATCAAGAGGATTCTTAGATATCTCAAAGGTTCTTCCAAACTAGACCTTTGGTATCCAAAATTCTTACTTCAATCAGGATGCTTATATAGATAGTGACTATGGTTGCTACAACATGACTGCAAAGTCTACATCTGGGGATGTCAATTTCTTGGTGGAAGGATAGTCTTAGGGCAATGAAAGAAATAATCCTGTGTGTATGCATCAACTACTGAAGCTGAATACATTCTTGTTGCAAGTTGTTGTGGTCAAGTACGTCGGATTCAGAATCAGATGATAGACTATGGATTCAACTTCAAGGAGATTCTGATCTACATAGACAACAACAGTGTTATCTCTATTATAGAGAATATTATGCAGCACTCAAATACAAAGCACATCAGTATCAGGTACCATTTGATAAGAGATAAATTTGAAAAGGGATTGATAACTAGTAGAAGTTAAAACAAATGAACAATAGGCTATTCTGTTCATAAAAGCTTTTGATGAAAAAGATTTAAGTATCTTGTATCAGCTATTGGAATGATTAACTCTGAGTAGATTATCATAAATTAAATTTCATAATTATTTTTCAAACATGTGTGTCTTAAGGTGTCTATATTATCACTCATATAAGCCCTTATTATCTTGGAAGAAATTATTTTTTAAATGATATTTTGTAAAGTTTTAAGAATTAAAAGATGTATTTTCTTTCGAAAGACATTAAATTGACTTTGAAAAACAATTATGTCTTCAAAACTAATAACTACTTACTAATAAATCTACCTTCAGATGAAATTCTGATATATTTTCTGAAGCTTAAATATGCTTCTATGTACTTATATGTTTTGAAGAACAATTTTCTTCCGAAAGCAATTAAGACTTGGAAGCCTTATTCATCTAGTCAATAAAACTTCAGAAGTTTAATATCTTCAGAAACCAAATATGTCTCAGAACGAAAATTACTCTAAGTAATTTCCTTTCGAAGAAATTCTCGTTAAACTAAGGTGGGACCGCCATCCGGATTTCAAAATTGGCTTCGGAAGTTTTCTCAAAACATCCGAAGACAAATACCTTCGGAAGATTTTCGACTTCTAAGATAGCTATCTTTTTTATTACTTTTTCAAAAGTGGGAGCGCCATCCGGATTTCAAAGTTTATCCTTTTGCATTAAATTTATCTCAAATCCAACCATATAAATATACCTTCAACGGTTCCCCCACTTTCTCCTTCCTCTTTATCCGTAAAAGTTCAAACCCTAAATTCACCCACAAGTTGACTTTGTTCTTAGCTTTCTTCACATCTAAGCTTCTCAAAATGGCCAACCTTAAACCTTGAAACCAAACAGATATTTTCCATGCATCTACACAGGCAACATAACCAAGTTGCTCTATTATCATCTTAGAAAGATCCATGTTTCTCAGATGTTTGCCACTTCTTATTTCACTCAAACTACCTCACTACCCTTATAATAGACCCTCCACTATATGAATAACAACTCCTAGAGTTATGGAGCACATGTCAAGAGGTAATCTTGGATGGTAAGAAGGCACTATCTGTCACAGTGAAGGGGATGACAATTTTCATCTCCAGCCACAATGAACACTCATCTGAGGCTGATGACGAAGAAGGTGAGTTGTGCTTTCCTAAATCTTTTGTCAATAAGTCATTCTGGTAGATGGGCTATGAAGAGGACTACTCTGTCACAACCTTCAAAAAAGGTAAGGTTTCCTCTCAATAGAAGTACCTCCTCAATGTTGTAATTCATTCTTTATATAAAAAAATGGAGGTTGGGACCAAATTCCTGAGAACTTATTCTATATGGTCCATAGGATGGTTCAAGGGGTCAAATTCAAGTACTTACAGTTTGTCTATACAAACTTGCTTGCTAATTTGGACTCCTTAGAGCACTATATGTTCCCAAGATATGTTCAACATATTTTTAACTATGAACTTGGCTCATAGATAAGGGGAACATGTAATACTCTTAAACTAGGATAAATGAAGCCCGATATCTTTAAAACAATGAGAAAATCCACTATTGGCTTCTAGGGCGTAGAAGCAACCTTGTTCCCAAAAATATTAGAACTCATTACTCAAGGTGACAACTTGGTAGCACCAGCTAATATGGAACCCACACCTTCTGCATCTGCACCACCCAAACAGCCATAAATGACCCTTACCAACTCAAGAAAATCCAAACAAACCCCTATACAAACTACTCAGGTTTTGCAGGCACCCATACACTCGCCTATATAGGAGGAAGTGGAAACAAGAGTTCCCACTTCCCTTAGGGAGTAGACCATTCCCATTACTTTTTTAATCAATGCTACGGTTTCTCATACTCAGCTTGATGAGCTCATTGCCCAAGCCTTAAGCCATCACTCTGAATCTCAAAACTCAGGTGATCAACCTTTAGGGGATAGCTACTATCTCTAGTATTTAGATCTTAACCAACCTATCCCTGACCTACAATTCTATGATGAAGACATGGGCTTTAGTGAGTACTATGAGTCTCTCTTCTCCTTTCCTGCTTAAGGAGAGATGAATGCTCCTGAATCACCCATATCCAGCCCGTATCATCCAACCCTAATTGAGGTGGACTCTCCTGAACATATTCATGAAGTCCATATGGAAGAGGATCTCACTTTTGTAAGTGATTACATCATTAAGACCTCAACCATGGCAACCCAGTGCATTGCCACTTTCGTTGAAGCTATCATGGTGCATGGGAAATCTTACAGCCAAGAAGAACAAGCTGGTGATGAAGAAGAAGACCTTGGTCCTATTCTCTCATCCCCTTATGATTCCTTCTGATAAAGATGAGGGAGTTTGCAACTAAAGGTGCAAAAACTGTCCAAAACATGCACCAATTTAGTTTCTAAGGTAAGTCACCCGGAATCTCAGGTGGCTACCTTACAAAGAGAGGTCCTTGATCAGTGACTTAAGATCACCAATCTCAAGGGCAAGTTAGTTAGAAGATCTGTCAAGAAAACTCAACCAAGTATAGAAGAACCTGTGGATGTGGTGGACCTAACCCTTAGCTCCCTGTGTAAGAGGGTGATGCTACCAAAAATAGGAAGAAAGTCCTACTTACAATCACAGAACATAGGAGTTCTACCTAATGTATGGACATAGAGGACTCACCATCCTCACTTGTTGTTGTCCATACTTAACAACCTCCTAAGGCCCATATTGATGTGGAAGCCTCGATTCGAAGCCTATTAGAGGAGGGTATACCAAGGGCTATGTCTACCCCATCCTAAAAAACCCAATTATAGGATGGAGGTATGATGCTGATAAAAGAGCCCTTGTATCCTTTATATTTTAGGGGCAGCAGGACGTCTTTAACTTTCATACCCTAATATACTTTGCCAACCTAAGTCAAACCAAGCAAGCTAATAGGTTAGCTGAGAGGATTCAGTAAAGGGTGATTGAACGTTCAGAAGAGAACCTACCTATATTGATAGAGGCTAGTAGGAAAGACTATTGGTCAACTAGATACTGAGGTGGACCCTAAGATTTATTTAGAAGGGGAAACCTTGGTTGAAGGCCCAGTAGTTGAACATGTGAACCTTGAGACATGAACAACTTCACACCCAGTACCCTCAGTGAGGCACAAGCTGGTGAAGGTGTCTCACAACCACTCTCTAGCCAGAGCTTAAGTTCTATACCAAGTGATGAAGGCCAAAGTTCTCGCCACCCTGAGTCACACAAGCTAGTGACTAACGAAGGGAAGAGGATTATGTCCTCTGAGTAGATTAAAGAGGAGAAAAGATAAAGGAAAAGGAAGAAAAGGGAGACAGTTAAAGTAAGACCCCTTGCTTTATGGAAGCTGCAATCAGGCAACCCCAGGCCAAACACTCAGGAGGATGAGTTGAGGGCAACCATTTAGGGTCTAGGAACTACAACATTGATGAAATCATCTCTCTTCCCTTAGATTAACTCAATAAACTGGCTGACATGGAAGTGTCAAAAGAGAGGAAGAAAGCTGAGGATGCAAAGTTGCTCCTCAAAATTAACAAAAAAAAAGAAGAAGAAAAAGATTATACAAAGCTCCTACATTCTCTCTAGTTCAAGAAAGCCCTGAGGCAGAGACTTTGGCAGCTGAACAACAAACTCAGGTGGATAAGAAACATGACAAACAAAACATTATCAACTACATGAGTGCCACAGGTCTCTATCAGGTAGCAGATCTACTTCCCCTGTCTTATGAATATTTTGAATTTGAATACCTCAAGAAGCTTGAGTAACAAGTATTGAAATAACAAAAGCTGCTAAGATGAAGATGAGGGAAGAGGCTACAAAATCAAGAGCCATTATCAAAGCTAATCAGAAGAAGTCTTCTGATAGATTAAAATAATAAGCGTCTTGAAGCTGTATGGGTTCTCCAGAAAAAGACTTGGTCTAATGTCTCTATCCACCATGGATGAGCACATTAGAGTGATCAATCATAAGATAAAGAAGAGTGAGCTAGTTCACTTGCATTCTCTACCAAGTCAGGATGCACCTTAAGCTAAGGTCAAGGTTGAAGCACAAGAGACAACACAACCTAGACCTAGTGCTGCTTCTCAACCCACTTCATCTTCTAACCCATAGCAAGGTCCCGATCCTTCTCTTTCTGAACCTGTGAAGGAAAGCGATCCAACTGAAAAGGACAAAGAAGGAAAATCTGGTACTCAAGACCACACTTCTTAGTTGAAGTATAGAAAGAGAAAGAGGATGGCCATCAGAAGGGACAAGAAGAAGAAGAATAAGTTCAAGTCATCCACCTCAACACCTAAGGATGGGTAAGAACATCCTGAGGGTAATTAAAAAGAGGCTGCTCAACCAACACCACTCATAGTAGAGCTTCTTGCTACTGAAAGACCCAACTTGTATTGGGTCTTTGCTACTACCCTAGACAATTGGTATGTCACTACAGATCAAGGGGGTCAAGAAACATATTTCTGGTAAAACATTCTTGACCTCCCACTACATGATCCCTACGACATGAGAATGTACTTTGAAGTTTAAGAAATCTTGACCAACTGATGATGAAGGGAATGATATTTATTTTGATAAGGATTGTGAATCAATGAAGATCAATATTCAAAGTTACACCTTAGTTTTGGTAGCATCAACCTAGTAGGAGTTAGTAAGGAATATACTTAGCGGCTAATGCAACCAAAGAACTCTCAGCATAAATATGTGAAGTACAAGGAAAGTTGCTTCGAAAGATTTGATATAACTCAAAGAATTTCACTAAGTATCAAATCTTCGAAAGCCAAAAGACCAACTCTTTCGAAGTCAAAGATAAAGTCTTTCAAAGCTTTAAAGACAAAGTATTCAGAAGGCAAGGCTGATTTCTTCCGAAGGTAGAGAAGGCATGTCATCTCTGACATGCTTTTGACAAAAGTTGAAACACCTTTCAACTGCCATCTCTGAAGAGTCACCAACTTGCATGAGTTTAAGGTGTTGAGCATGTAAGTTTCTACCTTGGTACTTTTATCCTTTTTGTATTAGACAAGGATGTGAGCTATGGCATGTTATATTCACTAGTCAAAAGGTAATCTTTGTATTATTTCTATATTGACCTTGTTGTCAAATTAGTGTTTCTTGATGGCCTTCAAAGTACGACCGGCTGTAGGATGCGGCATAAAGTATCTCAAGTACTTGTCATTTGATTTTTTAAGCTTTGTAACACTTGTAAGAACTTGAGAGCAATATACATTATTCTTGAAAACCATATTAGTGTGATCTTGTTCTTGTTCTATTCTTTACTCGTGTTCATTGTTTCACTTTAACCCAGTTCCCTATTTGATCTGTTAAGTGTTCTAAGTCTCTCCAACCTTGTAAAACTGTTGCATTGGCCCCCTTCACCGGTCCTATAAAAGGTTCTTATGGTGATGAGAATTTAGGGCTTAGGATGATGGATTTTTGAAGGTCAATGGTCTCTTCAAGGTGTTCAAACTTTGTTCTCAAGATCAATTGCCCTTGCAACAACTTGCTAAAGAGTTGTGAGTTGTTCTTCAAGGGTGACAACGCTTGTAGCTTGCTACTATAGAGTTCCAAGTTATCTTTCCAACTCTGATACTTTATATGCCGAAAAATTCCGTAAACAGTTCTTAAATTCGAGAACCTTTGCTTCTTCAGCATAACCCTGAAGTCTTGTATTTTCTTCATGTAAGTCTTTGTGCAAGAATAAGGTTATGGGCTGTCAATTAATCAATTTGTTTCATACTTCCCCCCATCCATAGGTGTGGAATCCTTGGGAGATGAGATACTAGCCCTAGCCTCTGCACCCTCATCACGAGTTATGGTTTCTTGGCGACCTGGATTCCTTTCCTCAAGGAATGACTCCAAGAAGACATTCTCAAGGTGAGTTTCCATGGTTGAGTTCTTAGTTATGTTATCTCCAATAGTAGAGACAACCTTGTAACAAGCAGGAAACCGCACCGATATAGTCCGCTACTTGGAGAGAATACCTCCATCACGGGTTTAAAACACGTCCGATAGGGGAAGGTATCCATCCTCTTATAAAGATACTTTTGTTCCCCTTCCCAACCGATGTGGGATGTTACATCCTCCCCCACTTGGGAGACCAGCGTCATCGCTTGCACATTGGCTCGGACCTGGCTCTGATACCAACTGCAACAAGCAGGAAACCGCACCAGATATTGTTTGCTGCTTGGGGAGAATACCTCCATCATGGGTTTAAAACGTGTACGATAAGGAAAGGTATATAGTCCCTTATAAAGATACTTTCGTTCCCCTTCCCAACCGATATGGGATGTTACAAGCCTTTTCCATATTAAACATTTCCTCCCTATGATCAACCTCTTAGGATTAAGGATTTAGGTCAGATGTTACTATAAACACATCAGTCTCTACTGTCTGTGTTATATGGGAAGGGGAGACAGTGGTTCATGCTCATATGAAACAGAAACATCATCATCCTAGGTGGTAGACATGTGTGTTGGAGATATTGGAGCTGTGTTTAATGGCATAGGATATGAACCAGATCCTAATGAGACTTTTTCCTCAAAAGTTATCTCGGTTATATGGATATCCTTTTGTGTTTTCTCAATGGAGTGTTGGGACTCCGATTGAGAGCTTGCAGGTTGGGTGTGGGTCTGCTTAGAATAAGGAAGAAAAAGCTTCTTCTTTTAGCCTCGCTTAGGTGTGGCTTACACCTTTGACTTGACTTGGACCCTTATTTCCAGTCTTGTCTTTTTTAGGGGAGGTGATTTGGTGGCCTACATCCTCTTAGTCGAAGATGCAGGGTTTTGTTTATGTTTATGAGATTTTGGCTTTGAAGTGGAGAGTGTGGGATCAGCATTGGTGGGTGTGTCCATGCTACCACCCTGAGGCTCAATGACCTCAAGCATATGGCCAAATATGGGAGTTACTTTCCCAGAAAAAGACTTTGGAGTTGCTTTGAATTGTGAAAATATTGCCTTGTTTAAAGGTCGAGCATGAATAACTCCACTAAGTTTTATTTTGACCCCTAGTTCTTCTTGTAAAATCACTTGTATGAATCTTTAGTTTTATGCTTAGAATTGTGAAAATCACTTTTATTTTGACCCCAAGTTTTATCTTTAGTTTCTAATAAGAAAACTCAATTAAACATGTAAAATCATCTATTATTATCAAGCAATAAGATTTTCTACCCAAACTCTTTACACCTGTTGGTCCAAACAAGTCCATATAGTAGGTGTAGTTATGACTAAATTCTTTTCTTTATACTTATGAGAAGATTTATGTTGCTTTCCCATCTAACAAGCAACATAGTGGTCAAAAGATACAAATTCCTTGTTTGTCAGTCTAGTGACTTACCTATTTCGAAGTTTGTTCATGTTCTTAAGATTCACATGTGCTAATATTCTAAGCCAAATAGAGGATTGATTCAATGAAGCTTTGGAAATGAAAAACTACACATTTCCTAAAGGTGACGTATTCTGCATGTTGAGCATGTACAGATTGTCTTTCCTGGACCTCTTAAAAGTATTTTATCATTTAGAATTTCAAACCTAAGGGATAAGACAATACATTCATGCTTTATGAAAAGAGTGTTATGTTTTTGGTCACACAACTGAGACATACTCAATAAATTATAGGTTAACTCTTTCACATAGTTCACCTTGTCAAAACTTACCTTGCCATTGCTGACTGTCCCCTGCAAATAATGTATCCTCCTTTTGTATCACTAACAAAGGCAACCGATCCACCATCATATGTTTCTAGATTCAGTAGTCCTGATCTTTCACTTGTCATGTGCCAAGAGCATCCACCATCCACAATCCACAAGTTAGTTTTTACATGTGGATGATCTACATATAATGAATTTGGTTAGTGATGAATGGGGACCCAAGCCAGTTTAGTCTTGGGTGTTCTAGTTTTTAGTTGTTTTATATCAATGGTAACTACTGAGGGGGTGATTGTTGGTTTTTGTTCAACTAAGGATTCAGAAGTGGTGAATTTTTCTTGATTTCAGCACTTGAGTGATTTGGCTACCGAACTTGTCCTTTTGATGGTTGTTTAGCAGTTGTAGACTTCTTTAATGGCTTGGATTGTTTGAAGGAGTGGGCTAGGGGATTGTATTGATAGTCTTTTGCAATGTGATTGTCTTTCACACACAGTAGGCATATGATTTTTATCTCCTTCTCTGCTGACTTCACCATCTGCATGATCTTTTATAACTCCCTCATCTTCTCAGTCTTGCCTCCCTCAGTTCCACTCATCTTCTTGTTTTTCTTCTGATCAGCATGAGTGGTGAAATCTATCTTTTTCTTTAGGAACCTCTTGTTGTGAATTTCAACTTCTTTAGAAATGGACTTTGGAATATATGGTTGGGTCTTATTTCTAAAAAGTCTGAGGTTCAAGCACAATAAATTCTTATGTGGTTCTTCTTGTTGCAACTATGCTTTGAGTGAAGCTTTGTCTTGGTGGAGGAATCTGACTCGGCAGGTAGCTGGTGAGATTTGGTGGATGGATTTTCTTTTATAAATTATATTTTTCTAGTGACATCCTGTTTTGATTTTGCCTTCAGATCTTCTCTCGTTCTATCCTTCTCGTCCCTTTTCTCCTCCTCCTCTTCCTTTTCTTTTTTCTCCTCCCCTTCATCTATATCCTCTAATGTTTCATTTTTCTCTTGCTTCTCTGTTGTCTTAATCTTCTCAACAGATGTATTTGTACAGTTGGGTTTGGCAGATACTTGCTTCTTTATCTTAAGGTTACACTTGGGTGTTCTAGTTTTTAGTTGTTTTATATCTATGGTAACTACTGAGGGGGTGATTGTTGGTTTTTGTTCAACTAAGGATTCAGAAGTGATGAATTTTTCTTGATTTCAGCACTCGAGTGATTTGGTTACTGAACTTGTCCTTTTTATGGTTATTTGGCAGTTGCAGACTTCTTTAAGGGCTTTGATTGTCTGAAGGAGTGGGCTAAGGGATTGTATTGATAGTCTTTTGCAATGTGATTATCTTTCACACACAGTAGGCATACAATTTTTATTTGCTTCTCTGCTGACTTCACCATCTGCATGATCTTTTATAACTCCTTCATCTTCTCAGTCTTGCCTCCCTCAGTTCCACTTATCTTCTTGTTTTTCTTCTGATCAGCTCTATCTTTTTCTTTAGGAACCTCTTGTTGTGAATTTCAACTTCTTTAGAAATGGACTTTTGAATATATGGTTGGGTCTTATTTCTTAAAAGTCTGAGGTTCAAGCACAATAACTTCTTATATGGTTCTTCTTGTTGCAACTATGCTTTGAGTGAAGCTTTGTCTTGGTGGAGGAATCTGACTCGGCAGATAGCTGGTGTGATTTGGTGGATGGTTTTTCTTTTATAAATTGTATTTTTCTAGTGACATCCTGTTTTGATTTTGTCGTCATATCTTCTCTCGTTCTATCCTTCTCCTCCCTTTTCTCCTCCTCCTCTTCCTTTTCTTTCTTCTCCTCCCCTGCATCTACATCCTCTAATGTTTCATCTTTCTCCTCCTTCTCTGTTGTCTTAATCTTCTCAACAGATGTATTTATATAGTTAGGTTTGGTAGATACTTGCTTCTTTATCTTAAGGTTACACTTAGTGGTATATGTGGGAGTGTATGTCGTTGAAGATTCCACATAATATACCCTAAACCTGTCTTGATTTGATACAACTTTGGGTATTTAGTTTGAGCATTATATTTATTAGCCTTGTGCTGATTTCAATATGCTTAGAAGATCATCAATTTGGGTGTCTAATTATGTTTGTTCATGTTTTAGTTATGAAACAATATTTTCTAGCTCCATTATTTTTTCTTTATGAGCTTGATCATTTTTTTAAATCAATTTTATGAAGATTGATTTATTCAACCTCTTTCATGAGCTCCAAATTATGATTTTTGTACAAGTGAACCATAACTATGCATTTAGGAGTATAACAGGGTTCAAAAGTTACATGAGGTTAGGTGGTTAAGCTTCCGACAATCATTGCATTGTTGAAGGTTGTAACATCTTCCACTTGGAAGCTCTAGTCAATCACCTCTTATCATGAGGCTATAGCTATTGTAGTTCTCTGGCTGAATGAAGAAGAAGGACCTTGATAAGTTAAGTGTTATGTATGGTTTGATGAGCTTAGAGGAGATGCATTGGACTTTGGTGCTTTGCATTTCTTGGTAAAATATCTTAGCTTGTTGAAGTTGAAACATTTCACCTTTCTTTTATCAAACCCAAATACTGATCTTCTCAGCTTCGGGAACTTTCTTCTGGTCCCCTGTTGAAACTACTTGGCCTAAAGGATATCATTGCTATTGGGTAGTAGATATCCATTTCTTCAAGGTCATCTGGATGAATACACTCCATATCTTCATTAGAAAGTTAGAAAAAGTTGGCTTGGTCACTGATGAAAGCAAAGTTTGTGGGATATGATTGTGGAAAGGATGATGAGGCTGGCTGATTCCATCTGCTGAATGGTACTAATGCTTGAGATTTAGTTGGAGATTCAGGGTAGGTGATTATAGGTGCTTGATGAGTCACCATAGGAGTTTGATGGATTTGGGAGTGGGAGTGATAATGAACTGGCTCATGAATAAGGGCCATGATAGCTGTTGACTTTGAGGGGTTTGACGATCTACCTAATGAATTTTCATCTAAATGCATCTCTATTTGATAAGCATTGAGGATGTCCTAAAACTCCTCAAGATTCATTGGCTTCAGATTCTTAGTTCTTGTAAACTATCCATTTCTTTGGTAAGGATTTTAAGAACTTTCTGAGAATATCATGATTCTCTATCTTCACTCTAGCTTCATTAAGAGAGTCTAGAAGTTCAACGTATCTAAAATATGTAGCAGTCATGGTTTCTCCCCTTATAAAACCAAATTTTTAAAATTATGTTTCAAGACATCTCTTTTGTTTTCCTTGATGCCCTCTGTTCTTTCAAATCTGGCCTTCATAGCTTCCTATAACTTTTAAGCAGTTGTCAATTTCTTAAAGCCGTGCTTAATTTTATTTTGTATGCTCATTCTGATCAGCCATAGAGACTTTAAATCCACATCTATCTTCTTCACATCTTTATTTGAGTACTTTGCAATATCTTGGGGAATAATTGCTTCACCTTCACCAGCAGCTTAACCATGGGCACATATGGTCCATTCAGAATTAAGAGCCCAAGTCTTATGTCTTGATTTCTTATGAAATCCTCCATTTAGATTTTTCAGGTATCATAGTCATTTGGAGTAAACATAGGAGGTTTGGTCTGAGTCCCATTCTCCAAATCAAGTTTACTAGAAATGGCTACAGCAGTTGTTATGAGAGAGTAGAGAGATATTATGATAGGTGGTGTTTGATAGTGTGATGATAAGAAGAAACAAGTGATTTGTTGAAAGATGATTTCAAGCAAATCAAGAGCCAAAGCTCTGATACCACTTGTTGGATTGGGCTAGTTTACACAACAACAACTTCTTCTAAGATCAGTAACTAACAAATGCGGAATCCAAGGTAGTTACTTACTATCACAATACAAATACGTTGAAAAAAGATAAATAAACAATGAGTTCTTTCAAAGTACTCACTTGATTAATCTATTTTGTAAAAAATTTACAATTCAGAAGATACAATCAAATGGCTTAGAAAGCTTGCCTCTCCTATACAACTATTAGTACTTTTATACTAAACAATGAGAATAAACTATTCTATTTTCATATACTATGGTAGAACAGGTAACCTGTGTATCAGAGTTGGCAACATCAGTACAATGATGTCTACTAAAGCTGAAACATAGCAGCCAGCAACACATACACACTTGTTCCAAATAGTGGTTGATCAGCAGCTCATGGAGTTCACTATTGATCGGTAGTATATCTGCATATGCTGATAAGCAGTCTTTCAGCACATGTAGTTCAGCAGGTGCCTGTCATATGCTAATCATCAATCATTCAGCATATTCACTTTGGCAGTTGATTTAGCACGTGGCCTGATTTAGGATTTGGTGGCCAATGTTGAGATCTAGAGTTTTCGGTAGGTTCATCCTTCATCATTCGATGATTTTTTCAGGTACTCGCGGTTGAAGGGAAGTCGTGTGAGAGAGTTTCCGCTGCTATCGAATAGGAGAGGAGAGGCCGAGAGGGCGGGTAGAGATATTAGGGTTTGAGGATGTAGTGGAACCGTGAGGGAAGGAGTCGGTTAGGGGGTTAATATCAATTAATTTATTTTGCAATTTGGATTCTAGTAATAGGTTGTTTAGGCAAAATTAAGTAATAACAAATATTAGGGTAGAATTATTGGTATATTCAATTACAAAAGAAAATTAAAAGATGATAACCTAAAAAATACAGGGTGTCACATCATCCGCTTATTGAAAAAAATTTCATCCCGAAAATCAGGATACCAGGATAACTTAAGAACATAAGATTCAATTATCTGAATCATGCATAGGTTAAGGTTTCTAAGGTTTCTAAGGAATTCTAAAACAAAATTAAAAGAAATAATTATGAATGTTTCATGAGAATTGCAACACTAATCAAGGCTTAAGTCTTCATTTGTTTCGGGTGACGTCATGACACGTTGGTTTTCATCATTAAATGCAGCTCTATTATCTATCTGTGTGTTAAGATGATCATGTCCATTATATCATTGTGTTTTCACTGTAAGCGAGGGTGTGACAGTTTATGGCTAGTGATCTACTTGAAGGTTTATTTGAAGATGTTGAATGTGTTTAAAATGTTGGTGTTACTAAAAGTATTAAATCTTTGTCCATGTTAAAAGAATATGTTCAAGGATTAGGGGATAGTTTGTTTAAGGCACTAAAGTCATTTCTAATGGTATATTCGTCGATGGTAGTGAAGTTGAAGAAAAGTTGGAAGTTCACGTTATGGATAGTATTGAAGCTGAGACAACTATTGCCAGACATGAGTGTCAAGTTTTGGAGAAGACTGAGTGTGTTAAGGTTGATCAAATTAAAGATATAAAGAAATGAGATGTTGTTAAGCCTATTCTAGAAAATTTTGATTAAGCAAAGGTTATAGAAGGAAAAGTTCACAAGGTATGCATGATTGATGTTGTCAAAGACATACCTAAATCAACAAATAAGAAAACTAAGGTATATGTATACAACTTTAATAACATAACTACCCTAATTATATTATTGTACTTAGGTAACTATGGGTGATATATTTACCTATATAAAATATTAGTATGATGTCATTATTGTTAGGGGTATGATTGTATTTTGGTTGCCTTTTGGTTGCCCCGTTTTAACATGTTTTAAGTGACCCGCTTTGATGAACCTATTTTTTCCCCCACTGACATGAAATCCTAGCTCCATCACTGGTTACCAATTTATCTATTTCTAGTAAAAATATGTTGATTTTACTTTCACTGTTCTTAACTTGAATTGGCGGTCGCTAAAATTTATTTTAATCATTGAAATTATATAATCCGCATCGGTTTAATGCCACGTGTTGATTATATATTAAAACATGAATCAAATCATGAAACCCTAATCATGTTGGTTTAATCTCAAATATGAAACTGAACATCAAAACAAGAAAACTTACTTGTGGAAATAAAGATCTTTGTTGAGGAGGATGATCCCATAATAAATGGATGTGTTCCCATTAGGATGCCTAGAGGGATCTATGAGTAATCTTAGAGAGAAAATTTACTCGTGTTTATTGTTATCTCCCTTACTCATCTATATATAATATCTAACGGGAAATCCTGATTATAATTATGAGGTATTTCCATCAAATAACCCTCTTATACTTTTAAAGATTAATTATGTCATGTGATAAACTTTATTTAAATGATGCATAGCCCACATATTACGATCATGGTGGCAGACTTCTAGGCCTTATAGAGGACCCCTTCCAGCTCTTAATCATGTTCGGCTTTGATTTCCTTCATATCTTTCTTTAGACGAGCGAGCTCTTATGCCCCCTTCTCCATCACCTTTCCTTCGGTAGCTGCTATCATCTTAAGATCATCGACCTCCATCTTAGCTTCATCGCCCATCTTCTCGACATATTTATAGCAACTCTCAATGTGCTCCAATCCCAATGGTAAACAAGTGCATTTAAGCCTCTAGGTGTAGAAACATGTTAAGGAATACTGAATAAACTTACAGAGTGCATGATGGACTCCTAGTTTCTACCGGCCTTTGCATAATCCTTTCCGGAAAGGAGTTTAACATCCACCAACAGGTTCCTCTTTTTTGCTCGCGGAACCGAGACAGCTTCGGATATCATGCTGTCAATATTGGCAAGGGCGAAGCTGGATGCCAACAAGAAAATTTATGTAAATTATCAAAGCGCATTAGAGTTATACGTATATCTATATGTATATATATGGATATATATATATGTATATATATGTATATATATGTATATATATAGATGTATATATATATATATATGTGTGTGTATATATATATGTGTGTGTATATATATGTGTGTATATATATATATGTGTGTATGTGTGTGTGTGTGTGTCTATATATATATATATATATATATATATATATATATATATAGGGGAGGGTTCCAATGAAAACCATATTATAATTGAAAACCAAAAAAACCACTTATTCACCATTGATCTTTTTGATCTATGGTTGAGATTAATTAATGACATTTAAGTAATTAA
>BJCO01464505.1:0-10508 GCA_018326465.1 Flaveria floridana | reverse complement strand
GCCTTAGAGGTCGATTCTTACCTTGTTTTGTTGCCCTTTTCTTTAGATTTGATGTTCAAATCCCCCAGAACTTCAATCCTTCCAACTTCCAAGCTCCGAATCTCAAGTTTCTCCACTTTCTCTCTCTACTTTCTCTTTCTACTAATTTGGTGGCTAGGGTTTGAAATGGTAAAGATGGAGATGTTCATGCATGTTTAAGGGCTGATTAGGGCCCTTAAACCCATTAAGCCTAGCTCATTAAGACTAATTTTATCCATAGCCCACTAATTTACCCCTTTATTTTTTAAATTAACCCTTAAAAGCCCATTATTATTAAATGGCTTGTTTCGGGAAATTTCGGGGTGTTACACATGATGTGGGACCTGATGAAAATGGGGATTTAGTAGATGCCACCACGTATCATGGAATGATCGGATCTAAAATGTATCTCACGGCTTCTCATCCTGATATCATGTACGCCGTGTGTTTATGTTCTAGATATTAGTCAAAGCCAAAAGTAAATCTTCTAATTAGGGTGAAACAGATTCTTCGTTATCTAAAGGGTACTCCAACACTCTGGTTGTGGTATCCTCATGATGATGACTTTGAACTTACAGCTTATAGTGACTCAGACTATGGTGCATGCAAGATGAACTACAAGTCCACTTCTGCCGGGTGTCATTTTTTTGGAAGGTGGTTAGTCACCTAGAAATGTAAGAAGCAGATGTCTGTTGCTCTGTCAACTTGTGAAGCTGAATATGTTGTTACTGCAAGTTGTTGTTCTCAAATCATCTAGATTCAATAGCAAATGTGGGACTACGGTTTGCAATTTACTAACACCCCTATCTTTGTTGATAATTCTGCCGCCATAGTTGTAACTAAAAATCCGGTACAACATCCTAAAACCAAACATATTGGCATTAAATATCACTTCATATGTGATTTTTTTGAAAAACATTTAATCGATGTAATTAAAATTAACACGGATTTTCAGCGCGCCGACCTCTATACAAAAGCTTTTGATAAACCGAGATTTTACTATCTATTAGAGGTAAATGGCGTAAAGAAGAAAGAGGATGTGATTCCAGAGGAGTCGAGTTCATAGTCCGTCCGTATGTTTCTTCATTTAATTTTTCTATCAATTTTTTATTTTATTTTATTTTTTCTTTCCTGTCTTAAAATATCAAAAACATAAAAAGATTTTCTTTTTTAGCATTTTAGGGGGAGAATAGTTTTAGTTTCAGTAGTTGGTATTTAATTACTTAAAAAAGGGGGGGCGGGCAAGTAAGCTGAAAAGCAACAAAATCAAATCTAAGAAATTGATTCAGTACATTGGAAAATTATAGTACACATGCATCTTATCATTTGGGACATCAAAAATTGAAAGTCAAAGAAAAATTATAAGTCTGAGAAGTCAAAGCCTAATAAGTTAAAAAAATGATATTAAGCTAGTATGTTACTGCAACTACATGGAGAAAGTAGATCTAGGGGTTGCAAGTCCATTATATGATGTGTCGGTAGATTCAACACAAAAGATTAGTAGACATCATTGGTGAATCACACAAATTAAATCACTCAACAGGTTGTGGGTTCCCATCTTATCCCTGGTCTGCACAATCAATAATAAATTTCCAATAAGGGGTGAAGAGCAAAGAGAAAGCTACAAATGTGTGTGAATGACCAAAACTATGAGCAAAGCACATCACAAATGTGAAACGCAATCAAGTTAATGACAGATTTCATTGCTACGTTAAATAAATTATAAAATTGCTCTAACAAGAAGATAGGTTGTGTGCCTCTCTGATGTGCGATGGCACTTACCTGAGGATAAGCATAACCTGTGTATTTTAAGAATTCATTGTTATTTGTGCCTCTCTGCTATGCGATGGCACTGACCTGAGGATTAGCATCTCTTTGAAAGCTCTTAGAATAGTTTCTCTTAACAAAAACCTATAGACCGCTAAAAAATTTCCCGAGGAAGGTTGATTACCATATAAGCGTGGGATCCAAAAATGCCTGTTGACTTAATACACCTAAATAATCACCAATGTGTGTCAAAAATCTGTGTATGGATTTATGAGGACAAATATACTGACAATCATCGTGACTGCATCTCCCGATGGTCAAAATCAATGTGTGCTACAAAACAGCTCTAGCATGATTTCATGTTAGTGTCTTTGACTCTTAGATGAAAGAGACTAAGTGTAATGTATATATAATGCTCCTTGTTATTGATATAAATATAAAAGGTCTCAAATGATTATGTTTTATGCCTGTCTGATTCCATGTGAATCTTTCTAGAAATGATGAAAATGTTTGAAGCTGTTCTGCTCAGGGGAGAAACCGTTTAAGTGATATTTAAAAGTTTTCAACCCTCCTCAAATGAAAAACACAAAAATATGTCTTGTTTCAGTTTATTTTAAGTTTTTCCTACATTAGCAATGTTTGTATTGAGTTGATGTCGGACTATGTAGCTAGACTGAACTCTGTGAATGACACATAACGAACCGAATGTTAACTGTGAAAGGCGTGTTTCTAAAAGATAAAAGGATCATGTCTGAAGTGATCAAAAGGTTTTCATTTAAAAGGATCACATCTGTGGTGATCAAAAGGTTTTCATTTAAAAGGATCACGTCTGAGGTGATCAAATGGTTTTCATTTAAAAGGGTCGTATCTGAGATGATCAAATGGTCAAAATGTCAATTATCAAAGATAAGTATGTGAATTAGTGGTACAAACAAAGTCAAATTCACTAAAATTACCCAATCGCACAATTGGACCATAAGTATGGGCCAATCGCATGATTGAACCATAAGTATGGGCCAATCTCATGATTGGACCATAAGTTTGGCTTAGTCGCATGACTGAACCATGAGGATGGCCGAGTCACACGATTGGCATCCTCAGTATGAACCAATCGTACGATTGGTTGAATGCGTATAGGTCATTCATATGACTGAACTTCAGTCGCACGTATGAACAATGCGTATGGGTTCAGTCGCACGACTGAAACTCACAACTGTATAAAAGGAGGTTAGTCGGTCGTAGCCCTACACTTTATTTCAAATTCTCTCAAATACCCGGCTACATAGAGGACCCCTTTTCGAATTTCTCCTTGCGAACTCCATTAATTTCCTGTTGCTAACGGATATACATTCATCTACAGGTACAGTGAAGATGAAATCAAGGCACATGTTAACACTAAATCACTCCAAAGTGTTCGAATGATTTAAGACTTGAACCGAATCAAATAACCCAAAAATTGGACATCTAAATGGACTTAAAAGTATACTTAAAATATCATAGGTGTAACAATGAGTCTTTGCACGTCTAATGAATCTAATCTTGATGTGAAAATGACTGTTTTGACAAAGATTCAAAGTCTTGGACTCGCACAGTGTGTATGCGACAGGACATACTGATGAACTCCAGTCTTACGATTGAGCCAGACGCATGATTCAATCGCACGATTGAATCAATCGGTGACCCAGTCGCATGACTGACTCAACCGCAAGTCATGGAACATAACAAGCTCAGTCGGAGGCTTAACCGTATGACTGAGTTCAGTCGTACGATTGAACCAGTATGATATTATCTGTTTAAACTCAAATGTTCTATCTCATGAATGGGTCTAACATGTTTGTTGTTTGTTTTGCCGTGAAATGGCTGATAAATGGACTATGAGCACTAAGCACAACATCTATGCTTATCTCAACATGACCTCCAGGAATGCTTCAGATTTTGTTAGGATTATCGAGTTCTTATGACGATCCAGGATATACCATGCTATATCTATTCCCTTCACACCTTACCGCTCACTACAGCAGGCATTCTAGGAGAATGGTGTTGTTGACCGATCTGTCGAGCCATTTAGGATTTGGAGATCTATTTTTAGAGAGGATATAGACATTGGGGGGATGACTTAAGGAGAGTGTTAGATTTAGGTGATGACACTGACTATCCTACCAAGCTACATCCCATGATTGTGAGGGGATGCTTTCTACGGATTATGTACGCCGGCGACATCAATGTCGGTGTGCTTAACAAGAGCAACATGTGCCCGCCTTTCAAATATCTGGCACATTTGATTCTTAAGTGCATAGCCTCACGACGCGGTGGTTTTGATGAGATGAGCGACCAGATTCAGAACACGTTTGTTGCGTTAGTGCTTAACCACCCGTTCGGCTTCTCCAAGATGTTCTTCAATTACATGTGGGAGAACATCGAGGCTAAGCAGAAGGATGGATTCTGCATGTATCCCCGGTTTCTACAGCTGATCCTCAACGAGAAGCTACCAAACCTACCCAAGCTTAAGGATGACGAGGTGTCATTAGAGGTGATGGATGACACCACTTTAGGCAGGATGAAGGTGTACAGGGGAAAGCAGGTTAGGCCCCCAGTGAGGAGGTTATTCGATCATCTGGATAACATCACCTATGTAGCGCCAGCCAGGAAGAAGTGGCAAAATGATGATAGCGACTCTGATGTTGAGCATGTTATGATTCCATATGATGACAATGATGATGATGATGATGATGATGATGATGATGATGACCAGAATCATGGTCAAGGTGGTGGAGATGAGGGCTTGAATCAATCCAGAGCCATTGACACGTCTACTATTCCACTACCACCTAAGCAGAGTAGTTCTTCAGCTCTTGGTGGATCTGAGCAAGCTGCCCTCCACCAGGACTTCCTGATTAGTAAGGACATCAGGAATTTCGATCTGGATGAAGAAGAGGATGGATCTAAGGAGGAGCTTCTTATGAGGCAGGTCGACAGCAAGTGGGTAGACACCGAGAAAGGAAAGGAGGTGGTTGGTACCTGCAAGGCTAGGTCAAAGGGTGTCGATACTGAAAAGAGTGAACCATCTTATACACCCGACCAGTCCATCAGCCCAGGGGGAGCCCTGATTGCTAAGCGGTCTAGGAGGAAGAGAATGGCCCAACCCCATGGCAAGAAGGGAAAAGATAGAAGATCATCTTGTTAAGCTCTTCCACCACCACAGCCACTACCACCACCACAGCTACCACCACCACAGCCACCACCACCGACATACCCACCACCACACCCACAACTTCCTCACCCTCTATACCCATAACCGTCCCTCCGTAATCCATTCCAATTCCTACACCCATCTACACCACATCCACATCACATCCACAACTACCCTAACCATTCCCCAAGCCGGAACATCCACCTAATTCCCACCTCCACAGGGCACTACTTTACCCACTGTTAGGTTAGAGGAACAGCTGGCAAGCCTTAACAGGATATTGCTCAAGCTGTTGGTGACGGATGATCATAGGGCCAACCAAAGGAACCAACTGATGGCGGTCAATGCAGCACAGGGCAAACAAATTTCCAAGCTCAATAAGCAGAATGAAGCTTATGAGAGAGCTTTAGTTCGAGACCACAAGGCCCTGTAAGCTTAAAATGAGCTAGTGCTGGCATCCGCCTAGAGGATTGAGGGGTTGGATAAGAAGAACAAGAAGATAATGTTAAGGCTGAAGGGAAAGAAGAATGAGCCTCTAAAGATAAAGGGAGATGGTGATGATGATGGAGATGACGATGACAATTTTAGTGAAGATGAATCCGAGGATGAAGATGATGATGAGGAAGCTGGTGATAGTGGAGAGGAGAAAAAGAAGGATGATGATGAGGAGGATGAACCTAAAGGTGATGCTAACGCATCAGCCTCAACTCAATCAGTGAGAGAGAGGCGCACTAAGAATAATCAAGATTAAGGAACCTCGTCCTCAGCTCCTCAAGCTGATGAGCCTAAAGTTTAAGAGAAAAGTAATGACTAAGATAGTTTATGTACTTTGAAACTTTTTGGAATTAAACTTTGTACTACATTAATGTAAATAGTGATAATTTATGTTTAATGTCTTGATTATTCATTAATGTGTGATTTGTTGATTGTTATATCAAACAGATGAAACTCAACAGGCCGATGATTACGATATCGCTCCCCTTCAGCAAATTAAGACTCAACTTACCATGATTATTGATTTGCAAGGGATTGTCAGACAGTCTGCAAGTTACACTCCAGAAGAAGGGGAGATCATCCACGATCTATCAGAGAAACAGCTAGCAGAGATGTTCAGATTGAACCCAGACGAGATAGTCAAAGATGCTCCTGAAGTGGATGTTGTTAGTGATGAGGAGCTGCAAGGAGTGGATGAGATAGAGATTGAGGATGTCACGTCAGATCATTATCCTCAGTACACTGACTTTGATGGCAATGTTATTCCTGACTTGGGTGAGACATTTGTCAGTGATACATTTGACAAGTTAGATGAGAAAGCAACTAAGAAAGAAGAGGCAGAAGGTAAAGTTCAAACTGCAGGTGCTGATGTAGAACTAAAGAAAGCGGAATGGGCTGCAAGTTTTGCAGAGATAAAAGCTCAAAGAGAACCTCCAAAGAAAAATGCCTACACCAAGTTGTACAAAGTTAAGAGACATCAGAAAGTTTCAGGCAAGATTATCAGTTGGGCTTACTTTGACGACTTAGATGTATATGCCATGGAAAAAGAGAAAAGGATCGAGTACTTCAAATATCCACATGATCTGAAGACTCTTCCGGCATTTGAGTTGAACAGACTAGCATGCCTAGATCTGCTATATGCTAACCCAAGAAAAATGTCAGGATGGTTTGAGATGGCGCTAAAGAAAGAATACCACACTAGATGGGTCAACTTCAAACCTCAACAACCAAGGAGGTTTCTTCATAAGACTGAGGTTGACTTGATCTCGGAAAGAAGGAAGGTGGTGTTGAAGTGGAGACCTCCGAAGACAATGTCAAAGACTCCTTTGAGGGAGATGCCATAGGATTTCACACCTCACTTCAAGTGGTGGTATTATGATTGGAGGATAGGGGAAGTTGTTATAGTTTTGAATAGAGATTGAAAGATTGAGACTATTAGGGTATTTGAACCAATGTGGCTTACCAACTTGTCAGCAGATGATGTTTATACGTTATACAAGTGGCCACTTTTCTATGATACTCAAGACATTGTACAAGCTCTCTAGTTGCAACATGTCATACAACTCTGTTTTGCATTTGAGATAAAAGCTGGAGTCACTAAAGAGGAGAAGTACAAGATGTTTCCAAGAACATGTTAAGAGTGTTAGATAATAGGGTAAACTAGGTCCAAGGGGGAGTTTGTTGATACACGATGTCCCTAGTTTATGTACTTAAATGTCTATGTCTTTCATTTCTTACACATTTGTAATGCAACAACTTAATGTAATGAGATATATGTGTTTGGATGTTTATTTACTGTTGATTGTATCATATTCTTATAGCATTTATTATCACACATATGAATGAACATTATATGTAGGTTTGAGGTTGTTGTGCATAGTTTTGAGTCAATAATGATTCAGAAATGTGTTCGACTTAGTCTTGTGGTATTCATGCTAATGGACCATACTCATGGCCAGACGTAAGAATGGACCATACTTATGGACCAGTCGCATGATGTACCAGGCGACTGGATCAGTCGTATGACTAAGACATAAGATTGACTCAGTCACATGACTGAACCTTCAGTCGTGCGTATGAATCAAATGCATGAGTCAGTCATACGACTGAACCATGCTAATGGCTCAGTTGTACGACTGAATACTGAAAACCTATAAATACCACATAATTTGTGGAAAAACTAACACTTCAAATATTATCATACCCTAGCCATCCAGAGCGTTGTAGTTTGTCCATCCAACTTCAAAGTTAGTTCCTCATCGATTCCAACTAGTTCTTAATGTTTGTTTAATTGTTAGATCGATCAGGTTGTGGTTCTCACTGATTAAATCGCCAATCAAATAGAATTCCATGCTATTTGATATGGTTTCACGTTGAATCTGTTAGTACTCTGTATCCTAACAACAGTCTCTCGTTTTCCTTGTTCTTTTGAATTTTTCCTAATAGAACGAGTCTCTTTAGTTGCTAACGAGGCTTTTGATTGAGTTTTATCTTTATAAATTTAAAGTACTGGAATAGGACCAGTGTCTTTTGTACCTTTGCTACAAACATCTTGTTTCATAGTATTAGCAATAATAGGAGATTTATTTTTAAAGAAAATTTCATTGGTTTCCTTAAAAATATAATCTTCCTTATCAATGTTGCGTTTTGAAACAAATCTGTTCTTGAAATCAGTTTTCAAGACAGATATTGATATTGTAAATTTGTTCTTTTCTTTGGTCTTATAATCACTTTTTGATTTAAGTTTCTTTAATTTGTTTGGTAATTTTACGTAATCATTTGAAACAAAAGAAACTTCCGAACTTTCATTGATATTTGATGATGAATTACAAATATGATTTTCAATACAAGTTTTATTTTTCTCAAATATTGATTCATCATCACTCTCCCACTCTTCAACCAACCCTTCCTGCTTCACATTTTCTATAAAAGAATTATCATGATTAATTTTGACAACAGCTGTTATGACAGGATCAACAGTCAATGACACATTGACTGAAGGTTTTAAGTCAGACTTTGGTTGAAAATCTAAGCCATAGGTCTCTTCATCATGTGTGTTAATTAATGATGGCAAAGATGAATAGTCATGATTAATTGGTGGTGCAATATTAGAATATCCAATTCCACCTTTACCACCATTAATCTTTTGTGTCATTTGAGATTTGATAATACCTTCAACCATGTTTGAAGATAGTTCAAATTTCTCAACACTCAATTTAGCAGACAAGAGTTCACTGTTTAGTTTATTTATTTCCAAAGATAGCTCATTATTACGGTTTGTCAAATCATTTATGTTATATATTTTCTCATCAGATTTATATTTACGAGCTTGATATTGAATTTTCTCAACTTCTAAAATCAGATGCTCGTTGTTAACTCTATATCTTTGTACCTTTTCAGTGCATTCTTTAGAACAAAGAGAAATATATACCTGATCTGTAGCATCTTTCTTCTTTGCGTCTCCATGAACAACATTCACCATGAAGGCATTTTGAACAAGTTTTTCTGCAACTTTTGATGGAGTATTCTAAACAACATTTTCTTTCAAATCTTGAGCAGAAGTTGGAGTAATCTCAACAGCTGTATTATCACAGTCTTCTTCAACACAATCATTCTCAGCTTCAACAATCACTTCTTCCACCTTTTCTTCTTCATCCTTCTTCAAAATCTCATCTTGAACACAATCTTCTTTACCAAAAACATCATTTAACATATCAGTTGATAGAAACTCAGCAAGTAGATTTTCATGACCATTCTCCTCCTTGGTTTTGATTTCAGCCAACAAAGCTGTAGATAACATGATATCAAGAATCTCTAATTGGTCAGACCAATCATATTCTTTATTAGTATGTGATACTAATGCTTTGTTCTTTGATGGGACAGCTTGATCATTCTCTATCTCTACCTTAATAGTTACCATATTCTTCCCAGATTTAGCTTGAGCAGATCTTCCCTCAGTACATTCTCTAGCAAAGTGACTGGGTTTGTCACAGTTATAACATATTAAACTTGACTTATCAAATCCTATTTTGCTGGAGTTGTTTAATCCAAACACTTTCCTCCCAGTTCTTCATGCAAAGTTCTTAGCATGATACACCACCATTGCCATCTGATATTTGATGTAATTTTCTTTAACATCATCAAAATTTACTTGCTGCTGATCATCAACCATGATGTTAGGTGTATTTAATCTACCAGTAGAGAAGGCTTCATAACTGTTCATAAATGAAGTGAATAAGGCAAGATGCTCTTCAGCAATCTGGATAGTATGTTTGTTGGGCTGTGAGTTAGCAACAAATGCTTGTTGTATAGGTAGTGATGACTGACTTTGAGCATGAGAAGAGATAAAGGATTGAACTTATGGTAATGCCTGATCCTTGAAAACTAAATGACTTGATATTGCTTGTTGTTGTTGTTGACACAACTAGGAATAGCTGACATAATAATTCGGATTACTTGCCATCTTAGTATATAAAGCAGATGCTTCAGCTCCCATTGTGTTTATGTAATTAGCTGTTGGACCAAAAGAACCAATGAGCCAGATCAGAAAAACCTTTAAGTCCCATAAGACATCACAACAACTGCTGAAGGCCTCATCACCTGTTTGACAAAGACTGAAGACTTCATCAGCTGAAGACTAAAGTGCTGAAGATCAACAGCTGAAGACTAAAGTACTGAAGAACAAAAGCTGAAGTACAAAGACTGAAGACAAAGACTGAAGACATCAGCTGATGATAACTGAAGACATCAGCTGAAGTACAACAACTAAAGTTCAAGTCAAAAGTCCAAGTACTGAAGCCTTCAGACTTTGTTACAACAGCTGAAGAAGTATTCTTCAGTTGTTGTGATGGTTTCCTTTCAGTCTTTTCTTTTCAGTAGTTTCTTTTGTATTTTACTACTTGTAAAACGACTGAAGAGTATGTTCTTTAGTCATTGTAGTTTCAGTAGTTTAGTCTACTTTCAGTAGTTTGTTAAATAACAGTTAGATGTCACTGTCAAGTGACATCAGCTGACGTCATCTTTCCCTATAAAAGGAAAG
>BJCO01464504.1:0-21924 GCA_018326465.1 Flaveria floridana | reverse complement strand
TAGTTAAGTTGTTTGATTGAGTTTAGTATTTAGATTTGTGTTTAATATCGAGATTTAATCCCAAGAACCTTGAATGTAGTTAATTTAATTATATCATGACCCGACCCGCCCGTCCCGACCGGACAACCCGAAAAACTGTATATGGTTTCGTTACAAATTAAAATCACCAAGAAATAGTGACCCCACAGGAAAAAAATTCTAGTTCCGCCACTGGTTTCCCTCACTATGACTACCATGTCAAGAGTATAAAACCACTTGTAGTATCCAACTTTCTTGTATTAACTCATATTTCTCTTTTCCACAAGGAGCTTACGAGATTGTTTTGGTTACCCGGGATTGCGTTGCTCTCACTAATATTTGTTTAATTGTTTGCTCTTATCTTGTTAATAGTCCATGCACGTATAAGTGCTTGTGGTATTTGAGCGTGTATATTTTTACTTTATGTTATGGGACGTGTTTAAGATTATGGATGACAATTCATGATACGAACCCGAACCTAGCACAAAGAGAAACACGTTTTGGGTTAAACAACACAACCCGTTTAAAAACACAGGTCAGATTCGTCTTGACTTGTTTATAAAAAAAAGATGGGGTTCGGGTTGACCGACTTGAAAACGGTTGGGCCGTTAACCATTATTTTTTGTCGGTTTGAAAATTCAATTTACAACTTAATATTCGAACTTCACTTTAATCTTTAAAAAATATACATATATTATCAAAAACATACATTGTAAACTTAAGAATCCATAAAATATGCTGTTTTGTTGTATATGAAATTTGAAAGTGAAACTTAGGTCTGAAATTACTAATGATTATTTTTGACCTTTTTGGAAAAAAAGGTTAGACGAGCTAGGTTCGGTTTATATGATATTATATGGGTTCAGGTAAGGATTGAATTTTGACATGAATAAAAATATGGGTTATGTTCAAGTTTGACTTTCCAACCCGCTAACCTGTAACTTATTAACTCGCTAACCTGATACCATTAACATTAAAAATTAAGATGATGTAAGCATTAGCGGTTAAAGTTAACGTATAACAATTAACATTCTAAAGATTCAAACTTTAGATCCACGCCCATTGGAGCCTGTTAATAAGCTGGTAAAAAAAAAATCCTCTTCACGTCCGTTGATTTTTGGTGAATAATCGAACAAGTATGTTGGGTTATTACCAACTTCATACCCTTCTATAACTGTAAGGGTGATTTATGTACAATTTCATAATACAAGGGTCTAAGCACTAAACTACACAAACACACGAAAGAAAAGACGGCAGAATTGTAATCTCTCTTCCAGAGTCTTGATCACTAAATCCAAACCAACTTTGCTATCATAACATGTATCAATCGAAGTAAAACTTGTACGTTAACCTGGATCATTGTTTGTGCACCTAGCTTCATGAGTTCACCTAGTAGCGTGCTGTTGAAGTGAAAGGTGATTGTTAATTAACACACACTGTGACTGTGTGTGGGGCATCACAATTTCTTAAGAAGACTCTTCACCCTTCGCCCATAACATAACTACAAACTTTCCAGATTCCTCTACTCTAATCCTACAAAATTATTGTTTTTTTCTCCGATTTCAAGCTAAGAATTGTGTGGCAAAACAGAGCAAAGGTCAAGATTTCTGTGGGATTTAATTGTTGTTGATTATAGCTCAAAAAAAGGGTCGATTTCGATTTCGATTTCGATTTCAATTTGTATTTCAAATTGAGGGTTGAAATTGGTTGATGGGAATTGGTTGTAGCGGGGGAAGAAAGGGGGGACATGAGAAAGTCGTTCAAAGATTCACTTAAATCCCTTGAAGCTGATATTCAGCATGCCAATACCCTGTAATTCTCTCTAACCCCTTTTGATTGATTGTGAAGTCGAATAACAATATTTATGGGTTTTGAAAGTGATTGGTGAATTGAATGAAAACAGGGCATCAGATTATCCAAGGGAGTATGATGGGGGTTGCCTGCAGATGAGATTATCATACATCCCATGTGCTCACTTCTTCCTGTTCTTTGTTCAGTGGAGTGATTGTAATCTTGCTGGTGCCCTTGGGTTACTCAGAATCCTTATATATAAGGTATGTATTCGTATACGTATACGTATATGTGTGTATATATGATGTTTGTACGGATGTTGGATTTGTGAATTAAGTAAAGATGTAATTACATGGCGTTGCACAATTGCAGGCGTACGAGGATGGGAAGACAAGCATGTATATTCATGAGCGCAAAGCTACAATTAGAGAATTCTATGGTTCTTCTTGCTAAATCTTCATTCTTCATATTTTTGCAAATAAAATAACTTCAATTATTGTTATTCATTATATAATTTCACGGGCAAACAATCTCTCACTGGCAGTATTTTTATCAGCTGGTTGTTAAATTTCTTATAGTTTAACCATTTAAATTGTCGCTGATACGACGATTAAAGCAAATATAAAAACAAAGTGCTAAGGTTACAGGGGTCATGGCTTGATCCATTTGTTGATAATTAAATTGGGTACATATTTGCAATTAATTTAAAGTTGGCATGTTTCCATTGAGGAAGTGTCTTTGGTTGCTTAAGGTGGTCCTCACTTTGTGATCCCATGAATAGGTGTTATATTTCCATCTTTATTGCAACTTCAAAGGGGAATTACTGATACTGAAGATAGGAAACAAAAGGAGCTTTGTGCGTCAAAGTACAAAAAAGACGAGATGAACAAAGGTAAACTATCTGAGATTGATATCGAGCGAGAGGAAGAATGTGGAATTTGCTTAGAATTGAATACCAAGGTCGTCTTGCCTGATTGCAACCATTCTTTGTGTATGAAATGCTTCACAAATTGGTGAGTTAACTCACTTTGTTCTTTATTATTGGTTACTCAGAGGAAAGAAGAAGAATGCAAGTATTTCATAATACCTTACCGTTGTGAATTTGTGATTATAACCCAAATAAGGTCACATTTATGTTTGTCATCTGTTATGTATAAGTGTATGATACCGTTGGGGGTGTAATTCAGGCGTGCTCGGTCTCAATCATGTCCATTCTGTCGTGATAGTTTGAAACGGCTAAACTCGGGCGACCTCTGGATATACACTTGTCGTTATGAAGCCATCGCCTTATCAACAATTGCAAGGGAGAATTTGTGGAGGCTTCTTATGTATATTGAGAAGTTACCACTTATTGTTGTGGATCCAGTTACTATTTCTTATGACCCTCGTTACCGATGACGATGACGTGACGACAGTTACTTATTGGTGTTTATCGATTTGTGCATATAATTGTTGTTTGATTTGGGTGTTTCGATATATAGCCTCCCACGTGAAAAATGATGTTAATATTATGGAAGTTGTACATTGTTTCGAATTTGAACAGTTCTCTCTCTTGATTGGCATGTATATATTTTTTTTAGTTATACCATTATCTTTAAGAATGATAAATATTAAGTCTATCGTATCATCTTGGGTTGTTAACCTAGTGAGAATTGGTAAAAGAAAAAAAAAACTCCTTAAAGAAGATTAGGATTCATATTCTCGCATGAGGTAGATTATGACTTGCTATAATTTAAAAGCAGGAATGAATGTATGAGTCGTTGCATTGAGAACAAAAAAAAAATATCCTTCCATTGCCATGGCTATAAATAGGGTTGCATGAGTCGGGACGTTCAAGTTTGGCTCGTCTATTTGAGCTTTTCTTGTTTAAGTTGGCTTTGAGCTCGTGTATTAAACGTGCTCTAGTATAGATTTGAGCTTTATACTTCATTTGAGCTATCAGCGAAGTAATTTCGAGTAACTTCTTTAATTGTTTGTTTGCAACACTAGATATAAGTTAGAGAAAAATAGGCTCTGTATAGTAAAATTGCTTTCAACCTTTTTATTTCATTGTTACTAGTCTGCACTTAATTGTAGAAAAAATATATATATGAAATAATTAGAAAAGACTAATGGTTAGCTTCAACTTTGTTATAGCATTTGCAGTGGGTTCATCATTCCTATTTTTATTATTTAATTAAAAATCACTATCTACTAAATTTATATCTTAATTTTCAAAAGCCTCCCACATCTTATTTCGTATTTTTATTTTTGTTTTAGTTACAAACACTTATTTTATTATTTTTTTCTCTTATAAATTTGATGAGGATGAATATAGTAACCCTTAATGAGTCACTATTCAATCTTTTATAGTTTGATGATAGGGTTTAGGGATCGATGGATGGTTAATCTTTTTAACTTTTTTTTTTTGGAAATATAAATGATAAAGGCACAGGTGATGAATCTATTGTGAGGCTCTTATGGTGGTACATCTTCAAAGCATATAGATCACCTAACATGTATGGGTGCTAGTCGCACAAACAAGTACATGAATGGAAATGGAAACATAAAATACGTTAGAATTAAAGCACAAAGCATACATATTATAGATACCAAAACAAAGTCCGCAATCGGTACATCTAGAACGTAACTCTGATAACTACTTGTTTCGTATCTTTTAAACTCGACTGCAAAATTTTTGTTGTTCTTTAGCTTCAACACAAGTAAAATTAGGTAAAAAAATAATACTTTGGACACTAGCTCAAAGGTCTGATCGGTCTATGTTCCACGCCCGTTGTGTCTCTCACAAGCCCAAGATGTGCAGCCCATTTATTCTCTACTCTATAATGTAAATTGCACAACTGCAATAGGCAACATTTATAGTGTAGCTCATTATTGATGTTTAAAGTTAATAAGGATGGGTCGGGCTCAAAACAGATGTTAAGTTATGGCTTGCAGGACTGGTTAAGGGATGGTCAATACAATCAGTCTCATAATGAGGAGAGAGTTAGAACACTTAACAGATCAAATAGGAAACCGAGGATTTGAGAGTTAGGATGTAAGTAACACAAGTAAGTAAAGAGACAGAACTTAAGACAATATATATAAGATTTTCAAGGATGATGTATATTAATCTCAAGTTCTCTTACAAGAGTTACAATACATAAGAAATTAGTTAAAAGAGATTGAGATACTTTATACTACACCCTACAACCGAGCATACTTGGAAAGACAGTTGGAACATTGAAAGACAACAAAATTAATGTAAAGTCAAAAGGTAGATTTTCTTTTGACTAGTGACTATGACATGCCATAGCTCACACCCTAATATTATATAAAAAGGATAAAAGTACATAAAAAAAGTTACAGGCAAAGACCTTAATGTACAGTTACAAAAGCATGGACCTTTTCACCAACTTATGCAAGTTGGTGAGTTATCAGAGTTTCAGCGAAAAATTGGTCAGCTTTTGTAAAAGTACATCAGAGAAAAGTATGTTCTTCTAAGTCTTCAGAAGAAATCGGTCTTCACTTTATTTGGCTTCGAAAGACTATGTCTTTGAAGCATCGGAAGACTTCATCTTTGGCTTCGGAAGACTTCATCTTTGGCTTCGGAAGATTTGATCTTTGGCTTCGGAAGATTTGATCTTTGGCTTCGGAAGACTTTGGACTTAAAATATTTCTTGTACAGAGTATAAAGCTTCCGCAGGAACTTTTAGCTTTGGATGATTTTATACTTAGCATAATTCTCATGCAAAGTATAAACTTTCGTAGCAATTCTACTTGGTACTTTGGTGCATGCATGCAGTAAGCCCTTTGGTTGCTTTGGTTGCATCAGCCTCTATATAAACCTTACAAACTCCCCTTAGGCTGATGCTACTAAAACTGAGAAGGTTGATCTTCAGTTGATTATCCTCATCAAAATCATGGCCATTCCTTTCTTCATTAGTTGGTCAGGATTACTCAGACTTTCAAAATATCTTCTCATATGAATGGAGATCATGCAGAGACAGATCAAGTATATCTTGCCAGAAGTAGACATTTTGACCACCTTGATCTCTGATGACATGCCATCTGTCTGGATTAGCAGTAAAGGTCCATGACAGGATGGATCTTCCAGCTGCAAGAGACTGTACTATGGAAGGAGTTGGTTGATCAGCTTCTTGTTGCACCTCCTCAGGATGGGTCTTCTAACTGCAAGAGACTGTACTATGGAAGTGGATTCCCTTTTCTTCTTGCTTACATTTCTTCACAACCATCCTTTTCTTCCTCTTTAGAGTGTTTAACTGAGAAGGCTGGTATTGAGTACCATGTTGTTCTGTTGTGCCTCTCTTAGTTGGATCTTCTTCTCTTATAGGTTCAGAAGGAGAGAGAGTAGAACCCTACTGTAGATCAGAAGATGAAGTTGGCTGCGAAGTAGCTGAAGGTCCAGGTTATGTTGTATGTGGTTCAACCTTAACCTTAACTTCAGGAAGAACTTGGGTTAGTGGAGAATGCAAGTCCACAAGCTCTTCCTTTTTAATCTTCTGCTTGATCACCCTAATGTGCTCATCCATAGTGGATAGAGACATTAGACCAAGCCTCCTTCCGGAGAATCCATACAGGTTCAAGAAGCTCATCATCCTTTGTCTGTCAGCAGACTTCTTTTGGCTCTTTTGGATGATGGCCCTTAACTTTGCAGCTTCTTCCCTTAATTTTCTCTTAGCAGCTTTTTGTTCATTCAAGAACTGTAGTTCAAGCTGCTTAAGATACTTAAATTTTCAATGTATTCAAAGGAGAGGGGAAGAAGTACAGATGCCTGGTAGAGACCTGTGGCACTCAGGTAGTTGATCATATTTTGTCTCTCAGCTTCTCTGTTTACCTGAGATGGTTCAGCTGCCACAATCTCTCTTTCAGGACTTTCATGAACTCGGGAGAGAGGAGGAGAATCCTTGTATAGTCTCTTTTGTCTTCTTTGTTCTTTGACTTTGAGGAGCAACTCTGCATCCTCTGCCTCCTTTCTCTCTTTGGTCATCTCTAAGTCTACCAGTTCATTTAACTCTTCTAAGGGAAGAGAGATGAGTTCATCAATGTTGTAGTTTCTGGTTCTTAGATAGTTCAATCTGGTAGCCCTCAACTTATCATTTTAAGTGTTTGGCCTGGGGGCTGACCTGATTGCAGCTTTCATGAAGCATGAGGAACCAACTAAACACTCTCCCCTTAGCTTCCTTTTCCCCTCTATTTCCTCCTTTTTAATTTCCCCAGGAGTTAGTTTCCTTTTTCCTTTGTCACTCACAGGCCTTGGTGACTCAGGGTGGAGAAAGATTTGGCTTTTATTACCTGATTTAGGAGTCAGGCTCTGGCCAAAGAGAGGTTATGAAGCACCTTCACAGTTTGTGCCTTACTGAGGGTACAGGATGTTGTTGATGGAGTGCTTGAATCTGTGACAATGCTCACAGGTTCAGTCACTAGGCCTTCAGTCAAGGATTCCCCTTCGAAGCGAATCTTAGGGTCCACCTCAACATCCAGTTGACCAATGACGTTGCCTGCTTGCAATTGTCTTCTTCTATATCCTAGCTCCTCCATGATCCTGTCTTGAATTCTTTCAGCCATTATGTCAGCTTGCCTGTTTTGACTTGGGTTGGCAAGTGGCATATTGACTAGAGAAAGACTGTCATAGTAGTTTAAGGTCTAAAAATTGAAGACCTCTTGTTGTCCTTGAACTCTATGTAGTATGAGGGATCTTCTTTCATATCATACCTCCACCCATGTATTTCATTTGTAGCTCCAAAAGGTGGGTGTGGCAAAGCTCTTGGTATACCCTCCTCAAATAAACTCCGGATAAGTGAGTCTATATCAATGTGAATTTGAGGAGGTTGCTGAGTTTGGACAATTGCAAGTGAGGTTGGTAAGTCCTCAATATCCATACTCTGAGAAGGACTCCCAGGTTGTGTGATTATAACAACTTCCTCTCCCTTTTTGGTAGCATCACCCACTTGCATAGGTGAGCTGGAGGTTAAGTCAATTACATCCTCAGGTTCTTGTGTTCCTAGTTGAATCCTTCTGAAGGGTCTTCTAACTATTTGTTCCTTGAGATTAGAAATCTCAAGTTGTTGATCCTTCCCTTCTTTGCAAGGTAGTCATTTGAGATTCTAAGTGACTAACCTTGGAGACTAAATAAGTGCATGTTTTGGAAAGTTTTTATACCTTTAGTCTAAGATTCCCCTCATCTTTAGTAGAAGAATCACTAGGGGATGAGATAATTGGACCTAAGTCTTCTTCCTCATCACCAGCTTGTTGTTCTTGGCTACTGGTTTTCCCCTGCACACTGACAGCTTCAGTTGAAGTGTCAATAGGCTGGGTTGCCATGGTTGATGTCTTAATTATGTAATCACTTTCAGAAGTGAGAGCCTCTTCCATATGGATCTACTGAACATGTTTAGCAAGATCAACCTCAGTTGGGGGTAGATGATGTGGGTTAGACATAGGGGACACAGGGGTACTCAACTCTCTTTAAGCAGGAAAGGAAAAGAGAGACTCATGGTACTCACTGAGTGCTATATCTTCATCATCATAGAATTCTAGGCTGGGCATGGGTTGATTTAAATCTAAAGGCTAGGGATGGTAACTTTCCCCTGAAGGTTATTCACTAGAGTGTTGAGACTCTGAGTGAAGGCTTAAGGCTTTGTGGGTTATAGCTTATCATATTGAGCATGAGGAACCTCATGGCTGATTATTGGTGAAATGGGAGTGGTTTGCTCCTCAGGAGAAGTGGGAGCTCCAGTGTCCACTTCTTCTGGTATGGGTGGTGATATGGGGGCCTGCACAGGTTGAATAAATTGTGCAAGGGTTCTTTTGGATCTTCTTTGGTAGGTGAGGGTTATTTGTGGCTGTGTAGGTATTGTTGAAGTGGAAGGTGTGGGTTCAACACTAGCTGGTGCTGCTAGGTTGTCATCTTAAGCAATGAGCTCTAGCATTTTTAGGACCAGGGTTGTTTCTACCCATGAGAAGCCCACAGTAGGCTTTCTTTTTATTTTGAATATGTCGGGCTTCATCTATCCCATTTTAAAAATATTACCTATTCCTCTCAAATATGAGCCCAGTTCATAATTGAGAATGTGCTGAACATATCTAGGAAACATGTAATACTCTAAGGAGTCCAAGTTTTCAACCAAATTAGTATATAGAAATTATGAATGCCTGAACTTGACCCCATGAATCATTCTATGAAATATGAAGGAGAGATCCCCTGGAATTTGGTTCCATCCTCCATATTTGTTAGACAAACTATGAATAACAACATATAGGAGGTACTTCCATTGAGAGAAAACCTTCCCTTTCTTGAAGGTTCTAACTGAGAAGTCTCACTCATAGACCATCTGCTCAAAAGAATGATTTACAGTAGATTTTGGAAATGACATTTCACCTTCTTCATCATCCAGCTGTAAGTGTGAGTTAATAGAGGCTGGAGTGATGAACAGTGTCCTCCTCTGCACTGTGGCAGCCAGTGCCGTCTCCCCATCCATGGTGACCTCTTGGTAGGTCCTTTAAAAGTCCAAAAGATGATCCTCATAAAGTATAGGATCAATGGTAAGGGAGGTGTAGTAGTTTGAGAGTGAAAGAAAGTGGCAAACCTCTGAGAAACTTGGATATTTCTAGAGTCTATCAGAGCAACTTGGTTGTGTTACCTATGAAGCTGCATGGAGAAATCTGGTTGGTTTCTGCGGTTGGGTTGGCCATTTTATGGTATCTTTGGAGTAAAGAAAGGTATGAACAAAGGCAGTGAGTGGGTTTTTAGGTTTAGAGAGAATTTAGATGAAGAAGATAAGGAAAGAGGGGGAACCGTTGGGTATAATTATATGAAAAGACTTAAGAAAAAGTTAATGCATAAGGATAAACTTTGCAGTCCGAATGTCGGTCCCACCTATGAAAAAGTATCCAAAAAGGTAGTTTTCTTGGAAGTTAAGATTTCTTCCGAAGGAAATTTGTCTTCGGAAGATTTGTGAAAATCTTCTGAAGCCCAAATCTGACTTTAGAAGATATTCTTAAGCTTATTGAAAATGTCTTTGGAAGAAATTTAACTTAGGCAAATTTTCTTCCGAAGAGTATTTAGTCTCAGAAGAGATTGCTTTCGGAAGAAATTTGTTCTTGAAATGTACATAAGTACTTAGAAGCATATTTTGGCTTCGGAAGAACTATGAAATTTATTCCGAAGGTGAATATCCTTTGAGTAGTTATGTGTTTTGAAGACTTAAAATCTTCCGAAGGCAATTTTAAGATCTCCCGAAGGGAAATAAACTTGGTAATTTTCCAAAATGCTAAGGAATATCATTCCCTAAAGATTTTTTCCAAGATAAACTGGGCTTATGTTGGTGATTTAGACAACTTAGGGCACACACTTCCTTTTAGGAATAATATAGATTAAGTTTTCAAGAAAATCTATTCAAGGTTAATCATCCCAATAGCTGATATAAGATCTGTAAATCTCTGCTCATCAAAATCTTTTGTGAACAGATCAACATATTGTTCATTTGTATCAACCTTGATTAGTTTTATCAATGCCTTTTCATGATTATCTCTAATTAGATGATACCTGATATTGATGTGCTTTGTCCTTGAGTGCTGCACAGGATTCTCTGTGATAGAGATAGCACTATTGTTGTCTATGTGGATAGGAATCTCTTTGAAGTTGTATCCATAGTCCAACATCTGATTTTGAATCCAAACTACTTGAGCACAGCACCTTGCAGCAGCAATGTATTCAGCCTCAGCAGTTGATGCAGATACACAAGATTGTTTCTTACATTGCCATAAGACTATCCTTCCACCAAAGAATTGACATCCCCCAGATGTGGACTTTGCAGTCATGTTGCAACCACCATAGTCACTATCTGTATAAGCATATAGTTTGAAGTCAGAGTTTTTTGGATACCAAAGGCCTAGCTTAGGAGCACCTTTGAGATATCTAAGAATTCTTTTGACAGCAACCAGGTGTGACATCTTGGGGTTGGCTTGATATCTTGCACATATATATGTAGCAAACATAATATCAAGCCTGCTAGTTGTAAGATACATAAGAGACCCAATCATTACTCTGTAAAGATGTTCATCTACACACTCCCCCTCAAGATCAGGTCCAAGAGAGTGGTTTCTGGCTATAGGTGTCTTTGCTACCTTACATTCAGTCATGTTGAATCTTGTAAGTATATCTTGTACATAGTTTGACTGACTTATGAAGATGTCATTTTCAACTTGTTTCACTTGAATTCCTAGAAATAAATTGAGTTTTCCCATGGCACTCATTTCAATTCTATTCTTCATCAGCTTCTCATTTGCAGTGCTTTGGATTAATTGACCCAAAGATGATGTCATCTACATATACTTGAACTAGCATTAAGTCATTTCCTTTTCATTTGATGAAGAGAGTTCCATCTATAGTACCCCTCTTGTATCCATATTGACATAGATACTGAGATAGTGTCTCATACCACTTACTTGGAGCTTGGTGTAGCTCATAAAGAGCTTTATCAAGCTTGCAGATATAATCAGGATGATCTGGGTCTGCAAAGCCAGGTGGTTGTTTGACATACACCTTTTAATCAATCAGCCTATATAAAAATGCACACTTGACATCAAGTTGGTAGACCTTGAAGTCCTTGGATGCAACAAACGCCAGGAATATCCTAACAGCTTCAAGTCTTGCTATAGGAGCAAAAACATCAGTGTAGTCAATTCCTTCTTCTTGTGTGTACCCTTGAACAATCAGTCTTGCCTTGTTCTTGATGACAAGTCTTCTATCATCCTTCTTGTTTCTAAACACCAATTTAGTACCTATAATAGTCTTCCTATGAGGAAGAGGACATAGGTTCCAAACCTTTTTTCATTTGAATTGAAGCAGCTCCTCTTGCATTGCTTCAACCCAACTTCCATCCTTTAAAGCCTCATCAACTTTCTTTGGCTTTATCTGGGATAAGAAATAAGAATGTAGACAAATATTTTTGTCATAGGTTTGTCCTCTTGTTCTCACCCCCTTGTCAACATCTCCAATGATGTTTGTGGTGGGATGTGACTTGTGGATCCTGAGTTGAGGAATCACAGGATGTTGTTTAATCAGATCTAGATTTAGAAATTTTAGATATGGCAATGAAGTGTCTTCCACCACATCAGCACACTTATCAAGAGAAATTTGATCCAATGAGTATATGACATCATTGATGTTGTCATCAATGGAGTGGTTATCAGCATCAAGAAATTCTTGATCACTGTCACCACTACCATTTCCTCCTACATTTGAAGTTCTTGCATTTATGTCTTGTACTTCTGAGCTGGGTTTTTAGGTACTTAAGATGTATCAGCATGATATGTCATTATTGTACTGATAGGATCTTCATTTGCTGGATAAGTTACCACTAAGATGTAGTCTGTCTTGGTCTTCTCAGCTCAAATCTTGAGTCATGATCTTTTGTTGATGTGTAACTTGTTAATCCTGAAACATCTTCACAAGATTTGTTAAAACTGTTGGTAACTAAATCAAGATCAAATAGCCAATCAGGACCGGAACCTTTCACACAGGGTGTGTGCTCATTGAAGATCACATTGGCTGGTTCTTCAACTACTCTAGTTCTGAGATTGTATACTCTATAAGCCTTAGCATGAGAGGAGTATCCAATGAAGTGTTCATCATCTGATTACTCAACAAACTTGGCTACTTGATCTTTGGTATTCAAGATGGTGCATGGACATCCAAATGACCGGAGAAACCAATGAAAGGTCTTCTTTTATGTCATAGTTCATAAGGATCCTTACCATGAGTCTTAACTACTGAAACTCTATTCTTTACATAGCAGGCAGTATTAATTACCTCTGCCTAGAAGGTAATAGGAAGTTTAGAGTCAGACAACATGGTTCTTGCAGCTTCAATAAGTGCCCTGTTTCTCCTCTCAGCAACTCCGTTTTGCTGAGGAGTCCTGGGAGCACTATATTGTCTTGTAGTACCCTTTTCATCACAAAATGTGTCAAGGATTTGGTTCTTAAATTCAGTTCCTTGATCACATCATATGGTCTTGACCTTGTCATCAATTTGATTCTCAACTTTCAGAATGAAATTCTTCAAGATCTAAGAAGTTTCATCCTTAGTTCTAAGGAAGAAAACCTAATAAATCTTGTGAAGTCATCTGTGATCACCAAACAGTATGAGGTCCTTCCTAAACTCATTACACTGGTGGGGCCAAAGAGATCCATGTGTAATAAGTGAAGGGGAGTAGTGATAGAGTTCATAACCTTTGGCTTGTGAGACACCAAGTGTTGTTTCCTTTTCAGGTATGCAACACAGTGATTATCACTTGTAAACTCTTTCTTCCGCATTCCAGTTACCAAATCATTCTTAATCAGTTTATTCATGTTCTTAAAGTTTACATGGCACATCCTTTTATGCCAAAGGAAAGACTCATCACTATTGGCCTTAGATAGAAAGCAAGAAACTTCTCCTGAGGGGGATGTTTCCTACAAATCCATCTTATACATGTTCCCTTTCTGGGGTACTCTAAGCAGGATAGCTCTTGAGGAATGACCACCTCAGGCTTGAGAACAATGCACTCATGCTCAGTAAAGAGCATGTTATGTCTCTTGTCACAAAATTTGGATACACTCAGTAAATTGCACCCAAGCTCCTTAATAAAATTTACCTTCTCATTGCTGAGCTTACCATTTATAACTCTGCCCTTTCTAGTAATGTAACCACCACCATCTCCTCCAAAAGCAACTGGTCCTCTATCAATTTTCTCAAAATTCTGAAGCAAGGAGCTATTGTCTGTCATGTGTCTGGAACAACCACTATCAATGATCCATACATTTCTTTTGGTCTTCAGCTGTTCTTGCACAATAAAAGGAGAATTAGTTACATTTGGAAACCCAAGCCTCATTGGTCTTGGGCTTTTCAAAATTAACTGAAGACAATGCAATAGTAATTGATCCTATACTGAGATTATGGAGATCATTTGCTGTTGTACATGAAGAATTCTCAGTCACACGGTCTTCCTTTATCTTCCACACCATCGTTGGAAGATTATATTTAACCTTCAAAGCTTTGAAAGTTTTTACAACTTCAAAAGTTTTGGAAACTAACCCTTCAAAAGATCTTGCTTTCTCTGCAGCAAGCTTCAGTGCTTCGGAAGCATTCCTTTCTTCCGAGAACAAATTTTCTTCCAAAGGCAATTTTTCACTTGTCTTCATTTTCATTTTGGAGCTTCCAAAAGAAACACCGATTTCTTCCAAAGCTTTCTTCTTCTTGCTCTTCTCAGAAGTCTGCTTCTTGGTTATGTTGATAGTACTTTTAGGATTGTAGATGTAATCCTCAGCCAGATGATAAGTACTGCTACACATAATGTAATCAAAATGCTTTCTTCTGAGAGCCTTCTTATGAGTAGAAGACTAAGTTTGATCACTTTCCATCTCCATCCCCATCTTTGAAGATGTTATAGCAGGCTTCCTAAGGTGAAGCTTGCCTTTGGAGGTGGATGGTTCATGCGGTGTAGCAGTATTACACAGCTGCTCAGTCTTTATTCCTTCACGGGGATGAGCTAAACATGTACTTGAACTCTTGGTACTAGAGTTTAAAGTTATGTTCTCAGTCTTTACCACTTCAAAACCTGCAGAGATAAAATTTTGTTTATGCTTGGAGTTGAAAGTGGCCTTGATCTCCTGAGCTCTTTTTGATCTTCTCTTTGCTGCTCGGATCAAGTTCTTCCTCATAGACTTAGTCCTCCCTAACTTGTTCCTCTCCTCAGGGGTGTAGTGACCCTTGTTAGGATGATCTTCCTCACTCTTCCCAGATCCATCCTTCACTACCTCCTCTTCATCCTCTTCATCACTGGGATCTATGGATGGCAACTCATCTTGACTAGTTCCACACCTTAGGGATCTTACAGATAATAGAGTGTGTGGAGGAGCTATCTCAGTAGATCCTAGTCCCTGTTTGTTCCGATAACACACTCTGGAGTGTAGGGATGAGGATGATGTTCTTGAAGGTCACTTCTTTAAGAACATGCTTCTCTGCCTTGGCCTTGCTGATCACTAGCTTAGCCTGGCACTCAGTTAACTTAGTAATGAGATCTTTGATCTGAGTGCTGTAGTTGGTATACTCATGTTTAAGAATTGAAATGGTTTTCTTTAAGTCTTTTATTTTTAACTTATACTTATTTTCAGCTCTTTTGAAAAAAGATTTTAAAATGCTCAAAGACTTATGATCAGATCTTATTTCTAAGTTATAAGACCTATATCTATTACTTTAGCAATGCATTCTAGGGTACAAAGATGTTCCAATACCTTGGCTTCATCAAGATCTACCATCAGTGCTAGTTTGGAGACACATCTTCTACCTGGAAGCTCCAATCAAAGCCTCCTTCTTCAACAGCAACTGCAACTTACATAAGGTGTACTAGGTGTGCCAAGGAGTTGGTTGTCAGATTCGGCGTTGTTTCGTTAAGGTTTGTATGAAAAGTTTCCTTTTATGGAAAGCCGTGGTTTCTTATGTAATTAAGGGTTTCTACACCATTAGTTAATGATACAAGTTAAATAGAGTTGTTCAAGTGATTAGTAGCTTCACATGAGTTGGTTATGGAGTTTGGTATAATTTTACAATTTAGTCCCACAAGTTTTAAAATTGACAATTTCTACCCCCAAAGTTTGTTTTCTAGCATTAATTAACTTTTATGACCAAATATCAGGCTCTTGAAGTTAAGTAACTCACTTAAGTTAAGTTTACCTCAAAATTTCCAGAATGTAGGTGCGGGTTTAATATTCCTACGTTTTACACTCTCGGTTACAGTAAAACCGAAGGGTTTTAACGGTTAAGTATGGATTTCCATGTTTGGAGTCTTAGAACCTTAAATATTATTTTAAGAAAATTTTTACAAGTTTCTTATCCGTTGAATATGAAATTTTAGCTTCTTATAGTTAAAAGCCTCATTTTTACGTTTAACATGTTAAAACGCGTTTTTACCCGAATTTAACCGTTTAAAAGTTTGTTTGCCCAATTTTTCAACACCTTTAGATCTTATAGCTTCTAACTTACTGAAATAGCTTAATTTTTATGGGTTTTGGTTTCTATATCCTTATTTCTTATAATTTCTTCCAAATGTTACCCGGTTAGTACCCGTTTTTAACTCAAAGTTCCTTTTTAAATTGTTTCTTGTCCATTTAGTCCACAAATCCGGTCTTAATCACTTTATTATATCTTTTAGAGCCTGGAATTCTTTTTAAAAAGATTTAAGTCCAAGTTTTCTTATTTTTAAGTCGTTTTACCACATTTTGGGTCCCCGAATATGACCAAATTGCTTACAAGTCTAAGACTTTATTATTTTCAGCCATTAACATCTTATCATACACCCAATATCATCCAAAAGCTACTGAAATAACATGCCTAACTCACGGGTTAAACAACCAAATTATGTATAAGATGGAAACTTAACGATTACACCATTTTCACCCATTACACATGTGTTAAAACGTTATAACTTGAGGTTATACATTACCCAAACCTTTTGTAACTTTTAAAGCAGGTTATTAGAAGGTTAGAATACTGATTTTGAGCAGGTTACATGCTTAGCTTTGGAAGATTACAAGTTGTGCAAGATGGATGGTGTAATAACACCCAAAAAGAGGGTTTTCTAGGTGTAAATCGGGTTACACCTATAGAATGACTAATGTAAAAAGTGAGATACCTTCAAGAATGTTAAAATCTCCTCAAGAACAAGGTGATAGCAGTAGACTTCTGCTATAACAAAGAAAGTAAGGTTTTTGGTGGAGAAAAGAAGAATAACACATGACATAGCTTGTTTCGGGTAAAATGAGGCTTACTCTTTATGTGGTTCACGATTTGGAGAGTGTCGAGGGACAAAATGATCTGTAAATCTTCGAACAAGGGCTGTAGAATCTTGTACTTGCAAGAACCATGCACCAAAAGCTCTCAAGATGTCACCTTCTTGCTTGGTTTGAACTTGGTCGATGCTAGTGTTGTTGTTATTCGAAGATTTGGTTGTGTGAGTGATGGAAACCATGTGTGTGTGTGTGTTACCAGCTTGAGAGAACCGAGAGGGAGAGAAGAGAGTGAGAATAAGGGTGTAGTGTGTGTATGGAGATGGGAAGAATGCATGAAATAGTAGTGGGGAAGAGGAGGGTGTGTGGTGAGTGGTGGAGAGGGGTGGTGCCACATGGGGCAGCCGAATTTGGCCTCTTGTGAGGGCGTTTTGGTTTAAAATTAATTAGTAAATAATATTATGTGTAGTATTATTTTGTAGTCTAGTATTTTAGGTGGTATAATTTAGTTAGATGTGTTTTTAAGTATCAAGTGTGCATGCATGCATTTTGGCCAAAAATTTGGGTTCATGCACCCTTAATTGTTTCAAATAATGAATTAATTCCTATGAAAGGGTGGCTAATTGACTTTCTCGGGTAACTACAATTTCTTAAATTAAACCTTGAACTAGCTAAGAGGTCCCAAAAAGTCACATAAAATAATAAAAATAGTACTAATAGCAAATGATGATTCTAATGCTATTGTTAATGTTAGAATGATACAATCATTAATATTAATAAGATGGGTAATGATGCAAGTATATTAGGGCTAGAATTATGACCTAGAGGTCGGGTGTCACACCCAACGTGCAACTGGCGCAAATACTTCATTGTAATCTATCCCTTTTAGTTGAGAATAACCCTTTACCACCAATTGAGCCTTGTACTTGTCCACCTCTTCTTTCTCATTTAATTTAGTTTTGTACAGCCACTTAACGCCAATTGGTTTTGTATTTGATGGAGCAGTTACAAGTTCCCAGGTATCATTTTTCTTAATTGCTCGAATTTCATTCTCCATAGCTTGCTGCCACTTTGGACCCTTTGACGCTTCTTCATAAGTTGTTGGGTCACCAAGTGTACTGAACATCACCAAGTTGTTTTCTTCCTCTGATAAACCTTCCCCACATTGATAGTCTTCCAGCCAAGTTGGTGGTCTGCCACTTCTTTTAGATACTCGAGTAGAGGGTTCACCTCTTTCTTGATGAATAGTACAACTACTATTAGTACCACCAGAAAGTGGAGTTGGTGGACTAGTAGAGTCACTTTCATCATTTCTAATAGGTGAGGACATGTCTTCTAGATGTTGTCTTTCTTGAATTGTACAAGTGGTGGAACTGCTTCCACCTCCATGTTCCTGTGGTGTACTATTTTGACCTTGTACTTTCATAATTTCTTCTTCTTCAATTTGCACATACTCTTCTAGGATAACTAGTTCTGTTTGACCCATGTCTTTGTGGGACCAGGCCCATTTCCCATCTTTATCAAAGGTGACATCCTTGCTAATTATGATCCTTTGTTGTAAAGGATCGTACAATCTGTATGCTTTAGATTCGGTGCTTATGCCAAGCATAATACACTTGATGCTCATGTCTTCCAACTTGGTCCTTAATTGAGCTGGTACATGGGCATATGCAATACTTCCAAACACCCGAAAGTAATCAACACTTGGCTTTCTACCGGTCCTAGCTTCTTCCGATACTTTGTCAACCAAGGCAGTGATGGTCCACCTGTTCAATATATGGCCAGCCCAATTTGCTGCTTCCGACCAGAGCCATTTGGGCATTTCTTTATCTGTCAAGAGACATCTAACCATGTTCATAATGGTTTTTTTATGCTTAGCCACCCTGTTTTGTTATGGAGTATACGCTGTGGCAATTGTCTCTTGATCCCATGATTCTCACAAAACTCATTAATATCAGTGTAGGTAAACTCACCTCCTTTATCACTCCTAAGACCTTTAATTTTAAGACCCGTTTCAGTTTCCACCATTACTTTGAACCTTTTAAACATTTCAAAACATTCTGATTTGTGTGTTAAAAAATACAACCACCCCTTTCGCAAGAAGTCATTGATGAAAGTTAGAATGTACCTCTTTCCTCCAGCCGATGATGGTGAGATGGGTCCGCACACATCGGTATGTATTAGTTGCAACCTTTCTCTTGCCCTCCAAGTACTTTTCTTCGGTATTGGCTCACGTTGCCGTTTGACAAGTTGACATACTTCACATACTTTAGTTGGTTCAGCAACCTTGGGTAGCCCAGTAACCATCTACCTGTACTACATTGTTCTTATGGACTTGTGACTTACATGGCCCAACCTCCTGTGCCAGATCTTAGTGTTAAGATTAGTATGTGTTGCCATGCATTGATCTTGACTTGTCTTCTTGGTTGCTTGAATTAGGAACATTCGATTCTTAATCATATTCGAGGTAACAATAAACCCCTAGTGTAGGCGATAGATCTTACATGTTCCTTGCTTAATAACAATGGTGAGATCCTTTTCTTGTAGTTGACCCAGACTAATCAAGCTTGAAGTAAGTTCAGGCACATTATATACTCTAGATATAACTTGGATGATACTTTCCACTTTAAGTCGCACATCACCAATTCCTTTGACCCTCAGCCGAATATCATTTCCCAACTTCACTGTCTCAGTATACGATTCATCCGATCTGATAAACCAATCTTGCGTCCCGGTCATATGATTGGAGCATGTTGAATCCAGGAACCAAGACCCCAACACACATTCCTGTTGGATCTCAGCATGAGCCATCAATAGTAAGTCTTCACTATAATCAAATTTTTCCAAGTTCACTGCTTTCTCACCTTTGGGATATTCATATGAAAAATGTCCTAGTTGATGGCATTTATAACATTCAACCGATGACTTGACGAACTCCGAATGACTCCTTCCTCGTCCCCATCCACGTGGCAATTATGATCAACCACGACCACGACTTCGACCACCTGATCCTTCATTCTCGGTCTTCATGACTTGATCTTCCGTTGGCTTTCGCCTAAGCTTCTGTTCATGAACAAGTAATGAACTTTGCAGCTCATCAATTATTAATGCATCAATATCTTTGGATTCTTCAATGGTGCATACAACAATGTTGAATGCCTCTGTCAGTGACCTGAGTATCTTCTCTACTACTTTCACATCTGGCATGGTCTCACCATAGTTGTGCATATCATTCGCAACCACCATGACTCGATTGAAGTAGTATGATATTGGTTTTGCATCCTTCATCTCCAAAGTTTCAAAGTCTTTCCTTAGCCGTTGTAACTGAGCTTTTTACTTTACTCGAGTATTTCCCTGATACTTCACCTTCATTACGTCCCAAATCTATTTCGCACTATCTTTCTACGTCATAGTGCGAAGAATCTGTCTGTCAATCGACTGAAAGAGATAGTTGCGAGCCTTCAAGTCTTTCAATTTGTTGGTGTCTAACTCCGCCTTGGCTTCTACTGATAGAGTTTCCCCTTCTTTTGGAATTTTGAACCCAGTTTCCACAACTGTCCAAAATTCCTTGGAGCATAACAGATTCTCCGTAACCAAGCTCCAGTAATCATAATCCCTATCGAATCGAGGAACACTCTGACAAGACACCGTCTCCTCTGCCATTTCTTCTGTTTTCACGATACACTCACCAGGAAGATCGCTCTGATACCACTTGAAAAGTTCAAGAACTATTAAAGAGACTTAATATTTCTGATGATCTTATTAGCTCATGGAACATCCATACATATAGCCATACAGACTCCACTAACGTTCACCATAAACTCAAGTAACAAACCTGATAGTACATTAACAAACAAAGACTCATTGTACTAAACATCTATGACTAAATCAATTGAAACGTGCATATGCATGCATGGGCTGCCATGTGACTTGTAACACATGGGCCAGACCTATTTATTTCATGACAAAGACAAACATAACACAAACATCGATTTAAGAAGCCAAATATCTTCATGCATGTAAAGAAACTCACCATCATAAAAATAATAGCATCACAAAAGCAAAACAGTAAAGCATAAACCAACGCAAACCTAAAAACATCAGCCCCAACAGCAAAATAACAAACTAAGGGTAACAATTAAAAGCAAATCATAATCGAATGCGAAAAAACAATTAATTTGGTTACTGGAGGCTCAGATCTCCACCATGGCTCAAATCATAATACATCATTTTCAGTGACATAAACGACCGGCATCTACCAGAAGGAGGCGACAAAGGGGAACGGTCGGAAAACCCCTAAATACGTTACCCAAAGGTGAGGATCATGACTAAAGAAACTCGACAGTCGACACGGTCCGGTCGGTGAGGCTTCCAGGACATGCAGTCTATCCCGCCCACACTGCAGCCTAGCTAACACTAACAACCATAATTGTTAGCCACAACAGTACCCTAAAGCCCCCCTCCAACACCCATTCACTAGCTTCAATAAATTTCTCTAAAGAAAGCCACCATCAGAACCCTAGAATCCCAGACAATGATCAATGGCTGAGAGAGGCACATGACAATGATCAAGGGAGAAGACATGCTATAATTTCTACTGACGCCACAAAGCAACATCGAGACCCGATTTCTCCCGGCACCACCACATATCCCTCCGCACATACAAGGAGGTGAATGTAGTGGGCCTAAAAAAGAGAGGGGTAGGGGGCTGTACACACTGGTTGTACCCAAAGCATAACGCGGTGGACGTCCACCGTGAACACCCATTGGAACCTTCAAACCCCACATCCCTCACTCTGATGAGGTGTGAAGAACTGAAAATCACATAAAAGGAAACGAAACGGAACCCAAGGCACAGTGAAATACTGGAAACACCCCCGAGTATCATTCATTTGAGTCTCATTTTAAGGCTTTTACTAATTGCACACCCTGTCAGGTGTTAAATGGACGCCCTTTGACTTTCTTCACGGCCCGTGAAGGGCCTTACGGGCCGTTACGGGTTCGAAATTTAATTATCTCACCCGCATTTTATCACGGCCCGTGTCTGAACAAACGGCCCGTATGCAACATAGCACACGGCCCGTTAACTTCTTAAATCACGGCCCGTTAGGTCCTTCACGGGCCGTAATGGTACTTCTCAGAATGTACTTTCCTCGTTTTGCGTGCACTTTTAAATTTTATAATTATGTGACGCGACGTATTATTCCTTGATTCGATTTAAGATTCTATATAAACCGTTATATATATGACTTGTGGAAATTATTCCTGATCCAATAGATAACCATAATTGGCAGAACGGGAGGAACTGGTCTCAGAATATTATTCACTTTATACGTAACGGTGACT
>BJCO01464502.1:0-12088 GCA_018326465.1 Flaveria floridana | reverse complement strand
AAATGATTTAGACAAATTAATGTCTGAAAAGCTAACACTTGCAGCTCAAGTTGAGCAACTCTCTGTATCATTGACTGAATCTAAAACATTACAGGTTGAAACTGAAGTGAAACTTCAGAAGTTTCAGGTAAGTAACAAGAAGTTTGAAGAACTTCTCGCACAACAAAGGGCTTTCAAAGACCCTTCAGGTTTAGGATATAATAAAGTAAATCCACCATACAATGATAACTATATTCCTTTACCTGATTCTATGACTAACAAACAAGGTGAGTCACTTGACCCACATGACAGAACAGATGATTCAAAACCATCATCATCAACTTCATCAAAATCATCATTAACAGCAAAAACACCTTTGATAAAATTTGTTAAAAGTCAAGCTTCACCACAAACTAACTCAACAGATTTTTATCAAGGAAAAAACAATGAATTTGATTAACACACTTCTGATGAAGATGATGTTGACTTACGGGATGATGAATCACCTCAACCAATTAGTAAAACTCACAAAAGTTTCAAGTATGGATGATGTACCATCAAAACAAACAAAGCAGACTCAAGGATTTGACATCTACTCTCGTGGAAAGAATGTTGAATCTTTCACTGCTTTTGTTAAACAAACAAACATAAGAAAAGGGAAAGCTCAAACATCCGTGACTTTTGATATTCCACTTAAATCAAATTTGAGAACAAAAGTTGTTAACAAACAAGGCAATGCCAATTTACCATACTGTGACTGGTGTGATCAACACACTCACAGCACTAACAAATGCAAATATAGTAAATATTGCAAGTATTGTCACATGAACAATCACAGTACTGATACTTGCCATTTTCATAACTATTGTTCAATTTGTAAAAGGAACAATCACAATACTACTAATTGCTTTTTCAACAAGAAAAACAAAAAGCAAAAACACAGTCTTAAGTGGAAAAACATAATGAGAAAAAAACAATTGTTCAAGTTAGGAGTACCAAGACAAAACTCCTCATCAAAAGGTTGTTTTAAGTAATAAAAAAACATTTTATGATAACTTTATACAAACACCAAGGAAACATAAGTCTCAAAATAGACCACCATCAGACATTAGCACTAGTAGGAGAAGAGCTCAAAGTACTTCTCCTGATAGAGCTAACATAAATCAAAGGAAATCTAGTGTACCTAGAACTCTTAAACAACTAGACAATGCCATTTTAGAAGAAATTTGCATTGTGGAAAAAGAGGAAAACCCAAGACCATCTTGGCTTGGGTTGCACCATCTAATTGATTTTTGTGTTTTCTCAAGGACATCAAAGAAGGCCTGACAACATCTGGTATGTTGACAGTGGATGCTCCTAACATATGATAGGAAATTGTTCCCTCCTTCGGGATTTTAAGAGCAAACATGGAGGAAACGTAGCCTTTGGAGGTGATAAGACAGGTGGAAAGATAACTAGTGAAGGAACAGTATCAAATGGTTTGATCAGCTTTGAAAATGTCAACTACTGCTCCAATCTTTAGTTCAATCTTCTAAGTGTGTCCCAAATATATGATAAGGGATATGCCACCTTATTTGACTCTAACAAATGCTACATCCTCAAGAGAACTTTTCAAATACCAGAAGATTGTATCCTTTTGAAAACTCCATGTCATAACAACACATACATTGTTGATATGAACACTGTTTCTACAACCACTCCAGAAACATGTTTATTATCAAAAGCATCAAAAGATATTTCCCAATTATGGCATAGATTATTGGAACACTCTAATTATAACAGAATGAATCAACTTGTAAAATGTGACTTAGTAGTAGGTTTACCACAAAAAGAATTCTACTGTAACGACCATTGCACTACATGTCTGAAAGGCAAACAACATAGAGTGTCTCATAAGTCTATATTGGTAAACTTTAACAACACACCACTCAAATTGCTTCACATGGACCTTTTTGGCCTAACAAACATCCTAAGCATAGGAAAGAAGCAATATTGTCTTGTTATAGTAGATGATTACTCCAAATTTTCTTGGGTTTTCTTTCTACTACACAAGTCAGAAACACCAGACATACTCAAAACATTTATCACTAAGATTGTGAATCAATTGGATCTTAAAGTTAAATGTTTAAGAAGTGATAATGGTACTGAATTCAAGAATGACTCTATTTCTTCTTTTTGTGCAGAAAAAGGAATAGGTCATCAGTTCAGTGTAGCAAGAACTCCTCAGCAAAATGGAGTAGCTGAAAGGAGAAACAGAACATTGATAGAAGCAGCCAGATCAATGCTTGCTGACTCTCTATTGCCCATATCTTTATGGGCTGAAGCAATCAACATCACTTGTTACATTCAAAACAGAACATTAATAATCAAAGAACATACAAAAACTCCATATGAATTAATGTTTAAAAGAAAACCTTTCATTGGATTTCTTAAAGCATTTGGATGTTCTGTTTCAATCTTAAACACCAGAGAACAATTATCCAAATTTGCTCCAAAAGCAGATGACGAATTCTTTGTTGGATACTCTGGAAGCTTAAAAGCTTATAGAGTATACAATTCAAGACTTAATATTATGGAAGAAACAACTGATATTATTTTTAGTGAACACTCTTTCATAAAGAAAGTCATTGGATCAGACTGGTTGTTTGACATTGATTCATTAACGAAATCATTTGACACATCTTATTTTGATGTTACAGGTACAAAAGAAGATATTGAATATCCTATGGTACCTCCTCCAACAACTATTGATATTCCTCTAACTGCTGATCCTCCAAGGAGAACAACCACATCTCCTTCAAGCACAACAATTACACCTCCAATGGAACAAACCAAACCATCCAATGGAACAACCACATCTACACCATCTTCATCAACACCTGTAATGACTAAACCACCCAATCAACCAAAGTCACACCAACCTCATACAGTTGAAGATGATGATGACTATCATTCCTTACCAGACACGCATCATGATGATGAAATCTTAGATTTCTTTCATGATTCCCTACAAACATTCAATGAACCTATACAACCAGATTGTCCCACAACCACAAATACACTTGCCCATCCTACAATACCAGAACAAACATTCAACAATCTTGATTTAACAATCCCTGTTAATCAGATTGAAACAACAAGAACACACAAAGATCACCCTTTAGAAAACATCATAGGTGACCTTCATACCCGACTGACAAGAAGTCAATCAGACATAGCATACTTTTGCTTGTAATCCTGTTTCTTATCCTTAACTGTACCTAAAAACATCACAGAAGCACTTAAAGACAACAGTTGGATAGAAGCAATGCAAGAGGAACTACAACAATTCAGAAAGCAAGAGGTCTGGAAACTGGTTGATCTTCCTAAAGGTCAATATGCCATAGGCACAAGATGGCTATTCAGAAACAAAGCAAATGACAAAGGGATTGTCATTAGAAACAAAGCAAGGCTTATTGCCCAAGGATATACTTAAGAGGAAGGCATTGATTATGATGACGTCTTTGCTCCAGTAGTTAGACTTGAAGCCATCCGAGTCTTCCTTGCATATGCCTCATCTAAAAACTTCATTATCTTTCAAATGGATGTAAAATATGCATTCCTTTATGGAAAGATAGATGAAGAGGTATATGCTGCTTAACCACCAGGGTTTGAAGATCCAGAATTCCCTCATAGAGTCTGCAAATTAGATAAGGATCTATATGGTCTTTATCAAGCACCTAGGAAGTGGTATGAAACCTTATCTAAGTTTCTACTACAGAATGGGTATACCCGAGGGAAAATAGACCAGACATTGTTCTTAAAGAAGAAAGAATAAGACTTGTTAGTGGTTCAAGTCTACGTGGATGACATCATCTTTGGATCCATAAACATCCAACTTTGCAGAGAGTTTGAAACACTTATGCAATCAAAGTTACAAATGAGTTCCATGGGAGAACTTACCTTCTTTCTAGGTCTTCAAGTTCACCAGTCAACTGAAGGAATTTTCATCAATCAAAGCAAGTATGGTCATCAGATATTGAAGAAATACAACATGTTTGACTGTACATCAAACAAAACACCATTTGCAACCAGTTTGAAGTTTGGACCAGACACAAAAGGAATATCAGTTGATCAGAAACTTTATAGATCAAAGATAGGTTCTGTGATGTACCTAACAGCAAGTAGACAAGACATCATGTATGCAGTTTGCATATGTGCAAGATACCAAGCAGACCTCAAAGAATCACACATCAATGTTGTAAAGAGGATCTTTAGATACTTGAAAGGCAAACCAACACTTGGTTTGTGGTATCCCAAAGATAGAGATTTCTCTCTATATGCATACACAGACAGTGATTATGGTGGATGTAATAATAACAGAAAATCCACTTCTGGCGGTTGTCAGTTTCTTGGATCAAGATTGATCTCTTGGCAGTGCAAGAAGCAAACAAATGTATCTGTGTCAACAGCTGAAACAGAATACATAGCTGCTTCTGCATGCTGTTCTCAAGTGCTTTGGATTCAAAACCAAATGCTTGACTATGGCTATAATTTTCTTAAAAAACCTATACACATTGACAATACTGCTGCCATGTTTATAACTGACAATCCGGTTCAACATTCCAAAACAAAACACATAGATATCAGATATTACTTTCTTAGAGATTGTTCAGAAAAGGGTCTGATATAGTTGATCAAAGTTCATACAAACAACCAGTTGGCTAATCTTTTTACCAAACCATTTGATTCAACTAGATTTGAATTTTTGGTTCAGTCACTTGGTATGATCAACTATGAATCAAACAAATAATGTTTTCATAACATTAATGCATACAAGCTTGATTTTGTCAAAGTCAAAGTTTCAAGCAAATAAATATTTTACAAAATCAAGATATCATACAAACCATTTTGTTCTACTTATAACAAACATCTTGGAATCACACATAACAATTCATAAGAAATGATAGTACACTAGATTATTTCTTCACTAGAGTCCTTTTTCACTAATAAAGACTGACAATACTTTATTTGATATGTGGATTCAGCATGGGACACCTAACAACATAAACAACAGTGAAGAACTAAATGCTCATGAATGTGTGGAAAAACAACATATCTTGGTTTATGGTAAGCATTGGTCTATCCAATATGGGTTACTTGTAAAGTAACTACAATACACCAAGTGAAACAGTTTATAAATTGCTCAATCATACAATTGTCTCCTCTGTTATGATTATCATAGACCTGGAGGACATCATGGCATTCTTTGTTGTGCTAAGAACAGACCTGAATGACCAAAATCATGATCTAAAAATATTCCCAATGAGGAACACATCCATTTAGGATGAACAATCAAAAGAATCCCAAATAGGATCACCTTCCAAAGTGAAGTGCAAAAGAATCCCAATATGGATCATTCATAAGGATAAAATTGAGCATTTATACTCCTAAGTAACTAGGTCCTGAGTATTGAAAGTACTTGCTAGTATATCTTGAGGTGGACTGATTTTAACATACAATCAGATATGGGGTACATACATATCATCCAAACAAACCCAAAACATGATAATACTCACTGTTTAATCAATCATTAATACCATGCATGAGTTTAAGTGGATACAAATATCTGCAATCAATATTGTATTAGTCTATGTCTATTCTCAAACTACATCAAACAACTCTATGAAGATTTAAGACTAGTATGATCTCATGTTATGTGCACTGATTCATGTTTCCACATGCAAAGCCAAACAAATTCTTAGTGAGATAAAGTATTATCTTACTAAATTCTTATCATCCAAGCAACCAATTTGGACTTTGATAAATTTCCATTCAAACAAATCTCAAATTTTTGAATTTTTATACAAAGTTTTTATAAATATACAAAAATTTAGGGGGAGAATTTGAAAATGGAAATATCAATGTCAGCAGAACAAGTGCATTCTCATAAATGTTAAAAAAATTAAAATATTAAATTTTGAAATGTTAAATAAAGTCAAGTCAAGCTAGCACCCAAACATAATAGTTTGATACACATACATATGCACAATATTGCTTGTGAGTGATATCCTAAACATTCATATATTGATCATGTTAAAATTTGTATATTTTAACATACAATTTTTTAAAACAAACAAAATTTTTCCAAGTTCGCACAACGGACATACATACAATTCATCTGTTGTAGCTATAGTAAAACAAACAAATAAGTCCACAACGGATGATGTTGGTAAGGTATCCATTGTAAACATCAAGAATTCACAGCGCATGAACAAATGTTTATCCGTTGTGAAAGTCATTTGAATAAGCAAGTCTATACAGCGTATGAATAAATGTTCATCCGCTGTGAAAGATAACACAATTGAGTCAAGGGTCTACAACGCATGAATAAGTGTTCATCCACTGTGAACAAAACCAAAATTTCAAAGTGTCCACAGCGTATGAACAAATTTTCATCCGCTGTGAACAAATAAACATTCAAAGTGTATTTGTTCATACGCTGTGAACAAATAAACATTCAAAGAATCCACAGCGTATGAACAAATGTTCATCCGTTGTGAACAAACAAAAACATTCAAAGGATCCACAGCGCATGACCAAGTGGTCATCCGCTGTACAATCAGAATCAGTCAAAAGGAATCCACAGCGTACACTGTTCACACAGCGCATGTGTATTACACAGCGGACAATTAAAATTTAATTTTAAGTTTAAACTGTTTTACACAGCGGACACTTAAAATTTAATTTTAAGTTTAAACTGTTTTACACAGCGGACACACACTGTATACACAGCGGACGCAGAATTTGTCCGTTGTATATATAGTTTGCACTTGTAATTTTTTCATTCACCATGAGTGAAAGTGAGAAAATTAGTAAAAGAATTTAAAAGTTCAAAATTGTGCGGTAAACCCTTAAACCTCTGTTCATCCATAACCAAAATTCTAGTCAATTTGTCATCTGATTCACTATCGATTAGGTATAACAACATGATTCTAATCTTCAAACATCCATTAAAGCATCTTGTGTTATGATTTTAATCGGACATTGTTCGACCTAGGTTGAATATCAAACCGAAATCATAATCATGAATTATTTGATCTTTTAAACTAAATCAAACATTGAATATGTGTTAGATGACCATTATTGATTGTGTATGATCTGTTAGTTTGATGAAATTTGATCAAGTATTCTTCGGGTTCATAATCAGCCTTAAAAGTTCATGTCAAAATTCTTACAAAAACTAGTTTTAATCTTTGAACATGATGAAAATTGTTTAAAATGTGTTATAATTTTGTAATCAGGTTCAAAATGGTGTAACAAATATGAAAAATTAGTCATTTTGGCATGACATTCATCATACAAACATTAAATGAATCTTCATTCAATGTGCATTAGATGATCAAGTTTGACTTTAATAGGTCAAACTGAAATTCATGAACAAACAGATATGAGATCAAGATGATGTATGTGTTAAACAAAACAACTTGTTGATAATGAACAAACACAATATAACACTCTTTGAATAGAGCAATGTAAATTAGACAAGATTTGCAAAATCAAGTTTGACAAAATCTTGACTTTTGAAAAGTCAAACTGGTTCAATTAGATAATTGCAAAGAACATACACGCACAAGTGTTTAACCATACATTCAATCATCTCATAACATACACAATATACCAACATACACTTGATCATCATTTTATCATTGCACATCATTGCCACACACTATTCTAATAGTAAACCTCTTCATTGCAGTTATGGCAGACTTAGTATTTGTAAGAGATCATAATCTCTGTGCTTATCTAGATCCAGACAAGGCTGGTTCATGCTATGACAGCCATGCCTGACATTTATAAAGATCATATAGTCCAATTCTGGACTCAAGCTCACTTAGAGCAGATGAATGGCCAACAAGTGATTATTTCCTCTATCTACAACAATCAGATAACTATCACTGAAGAGATCATAAGGAGAGTACTTCAATTGGGAGATGAAGATGCTCATGGACCAGTTGAATTTGATGAAAACTATGTATTACATGTTTTCAGACAAATTGGATATACTGGTACCATGGAAAGAAAGCAGATTAAGAAGTCTTACATGTGTGCTCAATTCAGATTCTTAATGCACAACTATCAAAAGACTATGACCAACAGAAAGATTGGTTGGGATGCCACTTCTCTGAGAAGTTCATCAGTAATTGCAAGCATTATAGCAAGAAGACCTTTCAACTTTGCTGCTCAAGTGTTGAATGGAATGGTCTACAACATAACTGAGGTGAGGAACAAATTTCAGATGTTTCCAATATTCCTTCAGATGATTATTGATGATCTTCTGCCAAACATTCCAAGTGAAGGTGCTATATTTGATCCAGTTCATTTTAATGAACATGTATTCACAAGGATCAAGTCAAGTCTGTATCATGGGGATGAAGTGCCTGTTCCATCACACATGATAGATTTCAACCTTCCTGTACCAGACATCTTCTTGAGGATTCCAGGTCAAGATGAACCTCAGATGATGTTTCAACATAGTCTTCAACAAGAACCAATCATCCAACAAGTGCCTATCATTCAGGAAGAGGAAGTTGCTCCTGAACATGCACCCATCTTGCATGATCCAATGAACAACAACCAGAACCATTCAGTCAAGAACAAGAGCATGTAACTGAAGAAGCTCAACAGATTGGAGCATTGCAGTTTGAGCATCATTTACCTTCACCACCACACAGCCCAACCAATTCTAACCAATAGACACTTTCTCTTTTGAGAGACATAGATGCTTCATTTCAAGAACAATCAAGTCATTTAGAAGGAGTTGGAACTTCTTCTCAACATGAGTAGACTCAAGAAGAATCAAGTGCTCATGTTGAACAGATGGAAACAGAAGAAATAAGTAGTGAGATTCCATAAGAGGAAGAAATTGAATACTCTTAAGTATTCTTATTCACTGAGTATATAACAAATTGATTGAGAAATCTAACAACAGAGCTAGAAAGCTAAAAGATAAATTGAAGAGCAGAGATGAAGAAATAGACAAGCTTAAATTAGATCAAACAGCTCAAAGGTTGATTGTTCAAGTTCTGGAACAACAACTTAAACAGGCTAAAGAAGAACTGAAGTTGAAAAATCAAGTGCTAGATAATGCAAAACTTGATATTGCTTACTTAACAAAGCAAACTGAATCTAAGGATTTGGAGATAGATGAACTCAAAGGCACAATTTCTTCATAAAAGGAAGAAATTGAAAGACTCAATCGTGAGTTAAACTATACAGACACTCTACTGAATGAGGAAGAACATTCAGTTGGTCAAAAACAAGACCAGAGTGAACAAGTTGAAGAACAAGTCATGGCTTAAACTGAAGGAATTAGTACAAGTGAGCATGATAAAGCAATCATCATTTATGAAGAACCTTACTCAATGGATCAACTGTTAAAAGAATTTAATCTAGTTGAGAACATTCACTATTCTCCAATTTTGACGCAACATTTTCATACTCCTGACACACAAACAATGGAAAAAAGCATTATCCCTATGTACCCACTAACAGACAAACAAAAGGAGTTAATCAAACAATTTGGTGAATCTTTGAAAGATTCATCCAAGGATCAAGCTTCATCATCACCTGAGACTCCTTTCAGAACTTATGAAAGAAAAAGGAAGAGGTTGTATTTAGCCTCTTTACTCAAAGGAAAACAACCTGAGGGTGAACAAGAAAAACCTAAATCTCTCCGCTTAAGCTTCTGAAAGTTAAGACTGAACCTATTGAGTTAGATGCTCCACAACCATCATCTAAAGCATCTGCACTAGAAGGGGGAGATAGATCAATCCTTTGAACAACAACAAGCTTCCATCATTATCTTAAGTGATTCTGATGAGCAAGAAGAAGAAAGGGATGAAGATAAGACCATGCAAAACATCTAAGAGCTTTTAACAGATCATCCTCAAACCTTGATAGGGATAGAAGTAACAACCCGAGGATTCCATTATGACTCATTCATACATCTTAACCTATCTGAGGTTAAAGACTTGCTCAAAGACTTTCAAGACGTCATGCAAAATGAACAAGAGAAAACATACAGGAGATACAAATAAATTAAAGACAAACAAGAGCTTGAAAAGAATCTTCCCAAAGATCCTCAAATAGAGAAGATGACCTACTCCTAGGTGAAAAGCTGGTTGAGTCATACAAGAATCCCATATAGGTCATATGCAGGGAGAACTATATCTTAAATGAAAGAGATGGCCAAAGAGATATACAAAAACATGCTAGCAAATGCTCTTAAGCCACAGGTCTTTAGACCTCACCCTGCATCTTCTCTGTCTACTTATCATCAAGCTCCTCCTGAACTTCATGAAATAGAAGAACCAATACAATTCATGCCTCATAGGCTATGGCCCGAATGTAATGAAGTTCGGGAGATGATAAATGAGAAGACAAATTTTGTCAAGCTGTATGACAAAATCACACTCACTACAGATGCCAATGAAAGAAAGATAGTGGCATGGAAATATGATGAAATCTGGGATGCTGTCCTAATCAAGAGAGTATCTGGACTTGTCCAATAGTTTTTTTTGGGTAAAGGGTTTACCCCGGTGATTCTATTAACATAAAAATAAGAACAAGTAGAGTGGATGGTCTTTCCTAGTTCAGCTTTTGACATGCCCAAAGCTGTAAAAACAAAAGAAAAACACTTGCCCAAACAACTAAAAACCATACTAGCCTAAACTAGCTATACATGGTTTTTAACAAACTAAATCACACTTCCACGTCTTGTTCTTCAATGTCCCAACTCCGAAGAACCACTTGAACCCGATTAGACTTCTTTATCTTCAAACCCATGAGCTTATACCGAATACCTTGGATAATCAGCTTTGCTAACGTCTCCGGTGGCATCGGTTTGTCATTAAATAATCTCGAATTTCTTTCTTGCCATATATGGTATGCCGTTGCCACAACCAGTAATCTTCTAAGAATGGCGTCTATAGATCTTGATGTCGAACTTGATGATAAGTGTAGAAGAATTTGCTGCCAAACCGGTTTAATATGTTGCATGGCCCCACGATCATGAACCAAACTCCAAACTTGAGTCGAGTAAGAGCATTCAAAAAACAAATGTGGGTGCGAATCAAAATTAGAAACACATAAGGGGTAGCACATCATGTTCATATTCGATCTCCGCGAGCTATTCCACTTCAGAATCCTATCTTGAGTCAGAAGCTTCCGTTGACACACCAACCACATCAGAAAAGCATGTTTTGGAATGCATTGTGCAAACCAAACACACCCCGCCCATGATTGTTGCAGCTCCTTGTAACGAATATAATTCCAAACAATAGATGCACTGTATGGAACCAAAATATCACCCTCCTTCCAACAAATCTGATTAACCGAACCATTTTGAGGCGGGACATTAATCTGATTTAACACCGGGTATCGAACCAACCACTCCGCCAGCCACATCCAAGAGCTGCCTATATAAACCTTGTCAACTGTATCATTTAGGCCATCCCTACATCTCGAACAACCCTAGGAGTAATAAAATAAGCTAAAGGACTTAAATTGCACCAATAATCATTGTTGAGTTTGTAAGAACACAAAACATAGTTTAACCTCTTAAACTTATTGAAAACGCAGCGGAATAATTACTTTAAAACATGAGTATAAAGCTGAAAAATCATGTTGTTTAGGTGATTTATATATGTGTAAAAAAAACCCATATAACAAAGGATCATTTATGTGAATAAGGAAGCTATGAACATATGTAAAACTACATAAAATCACAGCTTCAATGAGCTGTGATAACTACCTCATTCAGTAGCAAAAACGACCAAAGAAAAGAAGATTTTGGATGCTTAAATCGGCCAAGACTTCAAGATAAGAGGTCCTCAAGCTTGTATACCCCAAGCCTCCTTGCAAACACCTCTTCTTGCTAGGGAGATGACCCCAAAAACGACCACAAAACCCTCCAAACTTGCTTCCTGGCCGAGAGGTTTTAGAGAGAGAGAGAGATGTTTTGTGTGTGTTGCATGCAATGAGATTGGATGGAGAAATTTGAGTCTCCAAGACTAGTTAAATGTGTGTGTGTTTACAAAGCAAAATGGTCCAATAAGAACAAGAGGGG
>BJCO01464501.1:0-10224 GCA_018326465.1 Flaveria floridana | reverse complement strand
GCAAGAATCTAATCATCTCTTCATAGCTTATAGTATCTTGCACATCTTCATCAAGTAATGCAGCTACATTATGCTTAGGTTCAAACTTCAATTCAGCCATCTGCAATCATGAAACAAGAAAATTAATCAGTTTGATGTTAACATTTTGAGATCAATGAATGATTATAGAAATTTAAAGAATTATTATGTTTTAAGAATTTTAAATCTAACTTGCACTAACTTTTTTTAAATTTTTTTAAGTGTTTATATATTCTATTCAACAACAAAATATATTCAAGTTAGTGTAAATTTATTTAAAACACATCAATTCATTAAATTTTTATCAACACTTCTTAGAAATTGAATTTTTATGAATTTTTAATTTTTATTAAATGTTCAAAATTTTAACTGTTCATCTTCATTGCGACTGATGAACCATCATCATCGGATCAATGTTGATGAAATACAGTTTAAATGAATCAAAATGATCAAAATCAAGTTTGCATTTACAATCTATCATTGATTTCTGTTCTTAATTCTTATTTTGTTCACAAATTTCAAACATAACATTCGACTAGGGTTCATACGCCAAATAGCAATGAAACGCCCAATCAAATTCAAGTTTGAATCCTGGAATTTATATGAATTTCTTCATGAACTTACATAATCTAATAAACACACTATGTAAGACCCCGTTCCCACATTCATCGCACATAATAATTAAAATATTACATTTTTCATAAGATTAAGCAGCGAAATTACATTAACAAAAATAATTCTTTCGTTTCATTGATAACTACTATTGTTAAACAATACAACATTGTTAATAAGTTACAAAAGCATCGATTAACTGTCATTGTTAATAAGTTACAAAAGCATCGATTAACTATATTACAAAACAACAATAATATTATGTGTGAATGGATGACAGTCTTGTCCTGCCGAGTAGCCTCCCCATGTCCTATCCTCAGCAAAATTACCTGCCAACTGAAAATGCATAAAAGCCAGCGTTACTGAGTGAGTTCTAGTTTTAGACGTATTAAAATACCTTGTGTGTTTTATACACAAAAATATACTTCTTAAATAAAATACATTACTTTCGTATGCGAGCACACATCATACGTACATCCAGACAATATTCATCATTCATTTCGTTCTTTCGTGCTTTCATTGTTATCTTTCATCATCATATGCATACTTTCATTTCGTGCTTTTCATTATCATTCACTTTCATACACATACTTTCATTTCGTACTTTTTATCCTCTTTTACTTTCATACACATACTTCCATTTCGTACTTTTCATCATCTTTCACTTCCATACGGATCGATGTGCAATACCACGAACATTGTGCAGGAAGCTAATGCTGGGCTTGAGATCTATAAGTAGACCCCGAACATTGTGTACGAAGCAGACCCAGTCACCTAGAGTATGCCATCTTTACCTTTCATCTGGACCAATGTGCAATACCCCGAACATTATGCACAAAGCTGATGCTGGGCCTGAGGTCTATAACTAGACCGCGAACATTATGCACAAAGCTGACCCAGTCACCTTGGGTATACCATAAGGGTCCCGTCAATCTAAATGATTGACCCTGTATGATTCATCGGGTTAGCTAAACCGCATATAGTTGAGCTAACGACAACATGGTCGTGCACCTCTATTTGATTTGCTTGCAAGCCATTCATTCGTTCATTTCGTTCCACTTTTCATCTTTGGTATCTTTCACTTCATTACGTTATATTTTACATTCATTCATACATACATCATACTACGTAAAGTCATAATATAATAAGTAACGTATTTAATATAATATATACATTTTGAAAACCGTTATAGATAACACATCATACACATATGCATATCCTAGCATTCATCACATCATAATCCTCATCACATCATCATGCATACTTTAATCATAGACCATCACATCACATCAGTCTCTATCTCAATCACATACCTCTTAAAACCCCTTAGAATGTTCTAAGTTCAAATGGGTCATGAGACATTTCAAGCGTATGTGCCTAAAATTTTCTAAGTAAAAACAGTCTAGGCGCTTTGGCACTGTGCAGGCGCATGAGCCCTATTTAGGCGCGTTTCCACTATGCTGGTGCATGAGCCTTACTTGGCGCATCATCAGTTAGGCGCATGAGCCACCTCGGGCGCATGGGCACTATTTGGGCGCATGATCTACACTTAGGCGTCTGGGCATAAAATTTTGGGTGCATGGGGTACTGTTTGGGCACATGAGCTATTAGTTGGTATATTTTCACAAATAACATAGGCGCATGGACACTATTTAGGCGTATGAGGTATACTTATATTTTCTATGTCAAATTTCAGGCGTATGGGCCACTGTTTAAGCGCATGGACCATACTTATACATGTTTCTAAAGCATTTTCAGACCGAATCCCTATCTTAAGATGTTCATGACTTAGATCTATCATTCTAGGCATCTCAAACAAGTGTATAACGACATAACACATAAATTCACATATTCATACATACAGTTGCACACATAACATCCTTTAAAACATTTTATATGCATTTTCAGCCCCAAAGAAGTTTAAAAAAAACATGTAAAATCTGGGTCTAGAACTCACCTGTGACTGCTTCCAAGCACACTTCCTCAAATTCAAGCACTCTTGAGGTTCTAACACCTAGACACGAAGAACATATACACCCGGACACATGCATAAACACATAAGAACATATAATACTCGGTTCCAAAGCTGAACACTCAACTAAAACCGAAAATTTACAAGGAAATCTTACCTTTTAGCAACTTCTTCTTCTTTTTCCTCTCTCTAGAAACCGATAGAACTCTGCTCTCTCTCTCTAAAAATGCTGAAAGCAGTGACGTAACAGAAGTTGTGGGCTGTCATGCCCACTTTAAACATAATAATAATATAAGTTTGTCCTTTTTACACTTTTAGCCTCTCCACTTATGTTCCTTTTTCCTTCTTGCAATATACTTTTATCTTCTTTCCTTATTGCTTTTCTTTTCTTTTATTTTACTAAAAATTTCGGGTGTTACACACTATATTCACAAGATTTGAATAAGAAACAATCAGAATCTAAGAATCAGAGTGTTCGAGAGTCGGGAGTGTGGGTTAAGGGGCTTTGTGTGAATGAAATGAATGAAATCACAAAGTGTTGTATATATACTAAGTGAAAATTTTAGGCGCATGAGCATGTTTGTGCACATGGGCTTAGGCGCATGAGCACTTTTTGTGCGCATGGGGTTGATTTTTACACAAAGTATTTAGGCACATGAGCATTATTTGCGCGCATGAGCTTAGGCGCCTGAGCACTGTTCAGGCGCATAAGCACTGTTTAGGTGCTTTTGAATTGTTCAGGTGCATGAGACTAGCTAAAATGCCTAACACTTGTTAATTTTTCACTTGAAACGCCCAACTCTTGAAAGTCTTGGTATTGTGCAGGCGCATGAGCATTGATGAAACGCCCAACACTTAAACCAAATTTTCAGACTTATCACAACTGTTTAGGCGCATGAGGTTGTCTGAAACGCCCAAACACTTGTTTAGGCGCATGAGATTCCTTTCATGAGTAACACTTGTAATTTTCAAGTCTTCCACCTGAACACTGTTTAAACACATTGTACTGTTCACATACTAATATTTAAACAATTTGTCAAATTTTGACTTTCACCCAAAATTTACATAATTGAACCTCAATTTTGAACTTTTGACATTTTAAAATTTTATTTTTAGAATAAAATTTTATTATTTTTTTATGTTTTGACCTTTTTATTTTTGTTTTAAAATTTCCCTTCATTTTAGCCTCTGATTTTAACAAATAATCTCATACTAAATTGCTGCAAGACGCTTTTCCACTTTAAAATGTTTCAGGTTCACTTGTACATTTTGACAAACACACACATGCTTAAACTTTTAGCTTCATCCTATCCATTCAAAACATTTAATTTTGAATATTCATATGTTGAAATTCAAATTATTTTCTCTTAGACGCTTTTAATTTTTACTCCCCCTAAACTTTTAAGTTTAATAAAACTTAGAAGTTTCTTGAATTTGCATATGAAGAGTACACTAATCATTGCTAATATGCCTGCACACAGAAAACATGCATAAAACAAAATTAAAGCATAATAAAAATCTAATATTTACAATTAAATCAATGTTGGCAATGAGATCATATTAGTTAAGATCGGCATATTAAAATAAAATAAATTATGGATAGTACAGTATCTCTATGGTGGCATGCCAATGCTGGCATGATAGCTGCTGTTCTATGAGAATTCCGCTAACAGTAGGTGATCATCCCAACTTCCTCTAAAAGTCAATCACGCATGCTTGGAGCATATCCTCGAGCGTCTGAATCGTCCTCTCAGACTGACTATCTGTCTGAGGATGATAAGCCGTGCTAATGTGTAGCCTCGTCCCCATCGCATCATGGAATCTTTTTAAAAACTTGGATGCGAACCGGGTGTCACGGTCCGACATGATAGACACCAGCACACCATGACGAGCTACAATCTCTTTGATGAACAGATCCACCAGTCTCGTGGATGAATACGTCTCACGGATTGGTAGGAAGTGAGCACTCCTGTTCAGACGATCAACTATTACCCAAATGGTATCGTACCCCCTCGCTATGTGGGGTAACTTCATAATGAAGTCCATGGTGATGTGCTACCACTTCCACTCAGGTATATCTAATGGTTGGATTTTTCCGTATGGCTTCTGATGCTCTGCCTTTATTTGTAAGCAAGTAAGGCACTTACTCAAATACTCCACTACATCGTGCTTCAATCCTGGCCACCAGTAATCCTTCTTCATGTCCTCATACACCTTCGTGGCACCGGGATGAATCGAGTATCGAGTTTTATGAGCTTCATCCATGATTCGCCCACGTAGGTCTCCATAATAAGGGATCCACATTCATCCATTTTAGGTTCTAACACCAAGAGTGTTCTCACCCAATTCTGGGATGAGACCCTTTATTCGTTTGGAATTAATCTGATCCTCTTTAAGCGCTTTATCCTAAAATTCCTTGACCTATTTCTTGACATCAACGGTCATAACCAACTAATAGGCCTTAACCCGAATTGGCTCAGGTCTCTCCTTTCGGCTAAGGGCATTGGCCATAACGTTGGCCTTGCCCGGATGATAATGGATCTCACAGTCGTAATCCTTGATGAGCTCTAACCACCTCCTCTGCCTCATGTTAAGATTCTTTTGCTCAAAGAAATACTTTAAGCTCTTATGGTCTGTGAAAATGGTCCACTTTGCCCCGCATAAATAGTGGCTTCAAATCTTTAATGTGAAGACCACAACTACTAGTTCCAAATCATGGGTGGGATAATTGACTTCATGGGTGTTCAGTTGTCGGGACGCGTAGGCTATCACCCTTCCACATTGCATCAACACGCAACCCAGTCCCGAGTAAGAGGCATCTGAAAAGACCACTAAGTCCTCACTCCTTTCAGGTAATGTCAAGACAGGAGCTTGAGTTAATCTTGCCTTTAACTACTCAAAAGCATTCTCTTATGATAGACCCCATACAAACTTCACATCTTTGCGGGTCAATTTGGTCAAAGATGGGGCTATCTTGGAAAAGTCTTGGAAAAATCTTCTGTAATAACCCGCCAAACCCAAGAAACTATGGATATCGGATGGCGTCTTTGGATATTTCCATTGAATCACCGCTTCAACCTTCGCCGAGTCCACAATAATTCCTTCAAAATTCACCACATGAACCAAAAATTGGACTTCTCACAACAAAAACACACACTTAGAGAATTTAGCATACAACTTCTCTCTTCTAAGTGTCTTCACCACCTCACGTATGTGGCCGACATGTTCTTCCTCATCTCTTAAATAAATCAAGATATCATCAATAAACACAATCACTGATTTATCTAGCATTGGCCGACACACTCGGTTCATCAAATCCATAAAGTAAGATAGCGCGTTAGTCAAACCAAAAGACATAACGAGAAACTCGTAGTCTTCATAACGCGTGCGAAAAGCTGTCTTAGGAATATCTCACTCCTTCACCTTCAACTGATGGTAGCCAGATCGGAGATCTATTCTTGAGAACCTGCTGGCACCTTGGAGTTGATCAAACAAGTTGTCTATCCTCGGTAAAGGGTATCAGTTCTTCACCGTTAACTTGTTTAACTCCCTGTAGTCTATGCACATCCTCATACTACCGTCTTTCTTCTTAACAAACAAGACCAGAGCACCCAAGTAGAGATGCTCTGTCAGATGAACCCTTTATCCATCAACTCCTACAGTTGAACCATGAGTTCCGTCATCTCGGTCAGAGGTAATCGATTCGGTGCTTTGGCAATAGGTTGAGCACCGGGTATCAAATCTATTTGAAATTCAATTTCATGATCCGGTGGCACGCCTGGTAAATCTTATGGGAAGACGTCTGGAAAATCGCACACCACTGGTACGTCGGATAATTATGGTATTGATGCATCCACATCCTTTACGTAAGTCAGGTAGGCATTACGTCCGCGTCTCAGGCACTTCTCTGCCACCGCCATCGAAATCACCTTACGAACCATAGTGATGTGATCACCATAAATCATCATCGAACTTCCATCGGGAGCAACTAGTCGAATCATCTTCTTGCGACACACGATATTTGCCTCATAGGTTGCTCACCAATCCATACCTAGTACTATATCGAATCCTCCTAGGAGCATCACATGTAATTTTGCAGAAAACATATGGCCTTCTAGTTCTATGGCATAGTCTCCTATCATATCAGTGATACTAGTAGACTTACCAATAGCAGTTTCAACATCAAAAGTTTCATCGATACTTCTACTACTGATAGGCAACTTAGCACGGAAAGCAATAGAAATGAAACTCCTACTAGAACCAGAATCAAATAATAAAGAGGCACAAGTTTGGTTTACTAGAAACATACCTGACACGACATCAGGGTCTACTCTGGCCTCCTCCCACGTCATCATGAATGCTCTAGTAGTTTCCCTATATCCTCCTTCCTCCATTCCCTTTTCACTCCGGATCCCTAGGCCCTTGGCTTCTTGCACTCCTGACTCAGGTTGCCTACTTCACAACAGTTATACCACCTCGCCACCCTAAAATCCTTAGCAATGTGACTAGGCTTCCCACACTTGAAACAGACATTTATTCCCAACCTGCACTCGCGAGAATGCTCTCTCCTACACTAACCACACCTTTTCGTCCTTGAGCCTGCGGCAACCATCCGTCGATCATCAACCTTTGCCTTCTTGCTATTTCGGGTGAAACCACCATGCCTAAACCATTTCCTACTCCAATTCCTATCACCACCACCTGTCTTCTTCATCTCAACCACCACAGTGTCCTCTCTTTCATCATATAATCTACCCGCCAGGTCTACCACCGACCGAAAGGTACCCGGCCGGGCAGCAATCAGATGCATGTGGATGTCAGCTGGCAATCCTTTGATATAGTTGTTGATCTTCTTTAAAACCAGCGTCACCTTATCCAAAACCTGCCTTGCCATCTCATTAAACGTAGTGGTGTATTACTGGTATGTCATGGTGTCCACCTCAAGCTGTTAGAACTCTCTTTATATCTATTCGAGTTCCCTGTGAGGAAAAAATTCCTCAATCACCAGCTTCTTCAGCTTTTGCTACCTCGTCCTACCGATAACCATACAACCCTCAGCCTAGACAATATTGTCCCACCAGCATAAGACCGAATCCACAAATGAGTGGGAAGAAAACCTCACCTTCTGATCTTCTTGGCACTCACTGATATCAAGTACCGCCTCCATCTCCCTCACCCATCAGTGAGCAGCAGCAGCATTTCCATTCTCATCAAATGCTGGGGACTTGCATCTTTGAAACCGTAGTTACAGCCCCGTGCAGTCTCCTGCACAGCTACTTCCTCCTCCTCCTCACTCGAGACAACCGTCTCAGTCTCTGGTTGTTCTCTTTCTTCTCTCCTAGTGGTCCTCCTCTTTTCCTTCCTTTCATTCTCCCTCATAACCTTAATCACTTCAGTCAACACAGATGATAGAATTATCTGCATGACTTGATGAACCTCCACTACTATTGTCTCTTTTACCAAGGCCCTCAAGTTTGCATTCTCAAAACCACCTTCTTTGTGATGGATATCGAGCTCTTCACATGCCATTTCAGAAGTCCTAGCCTTATTCCTCGTAACACGCGGTTCAGCACCACATCCACCATGTACTCCACCCCTAGAAGCCTTACTCGATCTACCTCTAGCTATCTCTTAACCACTATAAGATTCAAACACTAACACAGTCATTCATGCTAATAGCTCAGTTTATGTTAAGTATATTGTCCCTAATTATAGTGGCCAGTTGTGATTAGCCACTTACTTTACTTTTCACATCCCAAGCATTTCCTATCCTGACTACATCACTATCTAAATCTACTAAGAGCACATAATTCAAATAGCAAACGCACATAATTTCGGTTATCATTAAGAAAATAATTACCGGATGGCACGTAGCTACTCAGGCTGGAAACCCTTTCCTTTAGTCCCATTTTTAGTTTAAGATTAGGTCTTTGAAAATATTTTACCTAATTCAGTTAAACTTTAGCTTTAATACCAACTTGTAAGGCCCCTTCCCGGGACACTTACCGTTGGACATTCATCGCACATAATAATTAAAACAATACATTTTTCATAGGTTTAAGCAGCGGAATTACATTAACAAAAACCATTCATTCATTTCATTGACAATTACAGTTGTTAAGCAATATAACATTGTTCATAAGTTACAAAATCATCGATTAATTGCATTACGATTAACTGCGTTGCAAAACAACAATAATATTATGCGTGAATGGATGCCAGTCTTGCCCTGCCAAGTAGCCTCCCTATGTTCCATCCTCAGCAAAATTACCTGCCAACTAAAAATGCATAAAAGTCAGTGTTGCTGAGTGAGTTCTAGTTTTAAAAGTATTAAAATAACTTCTGTGTTTTATACATGAAAATATACTTCTTGAATAAAATACATTACTTTCGTATGCGAGCACACATCATACGTACATCCAGACATTGTTCATCGTTCATTTTGTTCTTTCATGCTTTCATTGTTATCTTTCATCATCATACGCATACATTTGTTTCGTACTTTTCATTATCATTCAGTTTCATACGCATACTTTCGTTTCATTCTTTTCATCATCTTTTACTCTCATACAAATACTTCTATTTCATACTTTTCATCATCTTTAACTTTCATACGGATCGATGTACAATACCCCTAACATTATGCACAAAGCTGATGCTGGGCCTAAGGTCTATAAGTAGACCCTGAACATTATGCATGAAGCTGACCCAGTCACCATGGGCATGGCATATTTCCATTTCATCCAGACCAATTTGCAATACCCTAAACATTATGCACGAAGCTGATGATGGGACTGACGTCTATAAATAGATCCAGAACATTATGCACGAAGCTAACCCAGTCACCTAGGGTATGCCATAAGGGTCTCGTGAATCCCAATGATTGACCCTGTGTGCGTCCTTCGGGTTAGCTAAACCGCACACAGTTGAGCTAACGACAACATGGTCGTGCACCTATATTCGATTTGCTTGCAAGCCATTCATTCGTTCATTTTGTTCCACTTTTCATCTTTGTTATCTTTCACTTTATTACATTATACTTTACGTTCATTCGTACATACATCATACTACGTAAAGTCATAAGATAATAAATAACGTATTTAATATAATATATACGTTTTGAAAACCGTTAAACATAACACATTATACATATATGCATATCCTAACATTCATCACATCATAATCCTCATCACATCATCATGCATAATTTATGACGGGTTTGCTAGAACATAAAATCGATGTTTAACCACTTAAACTTTCTGAAAAAACGCAGCGGAGTTACAACTTAATAAAACCCTAGTTATAAGCTGAAAATAATGTTCTTTAGTGACCATTTTAGATGGAAAACAAACCCAAACAAAAGGATCATAATATGTGAATGATCAAGCTATGAATATGTACTAAAACTACATAAAATCACAGCCAGCTGTGATTTCTACCTCTTTGAGCAGCAAGGAACGACCAAAAGGAGGGCTGTTGTAAGCTTCAAAACCGTCCAAGAGAGAGCTGAATGAGGGCTGATTAATGGCCAAAACTTCAAGGTAGAAGTCCTCAAACGTCTATACCCTCAAGCCTTCAAGCAAACACCATGGTTGCTAGGATTTTGGACACCAAAACTTCAA
>BJCO01464500.1:0-16774 GCA_018326465.1 Flaveria floridana | reverse complement strand
TCTTTTGGGATGACATTCTCCTTTTGATAATGCTGCAACGCAATGGAATGCGGGCGCATAATACATGCAATAACTTATGTTGCATGCAAGTGTCAAGTGTTCCTTGAGGATCCCGATATACGGGATTACTTAAGGAATCTTTTTTATGATGAAAATTTTTATATTTCTATACTAGAGGTCACTGTTTATGACCCTTTTGTAATAGTGCTTTTGTAATGTAATGCAACATCAAATGTCTTGTAATTGAAGTACGTTATATTAAATGGCAAAAGTATTTATTGTAAAATGAAAGTTTATTTCAGAATTTTTGCTGCGTGATTTTATTAAGTCTATACAAATATATGTTTTACGTGCGATGAATGACCAGCTGTGAGGTGCCCGGGAACGGCGCCTTACACTAACACAAGGAGTGTGCTCATTAACAACAATATTGGATGATTCCTCAAATTTTTGATTCTTAATGTTGTATACTCTATAAGCTTTGGAGCTTGAAGAATATCCAACAAAGATAGCATCATTTGACTTTTCAGCAAACTTTGCTAAATTTCCTTTGTGTTAAGTATGGTACACTTGCTACCAAAGGACCTAAGAAAATCAATGAATAGTGGTCTTTTGTTCCATAGCTCATAAGGGGTTTTTCCATGAGGCTTAACTATGAGAACTCTATTCTGCATATAGCATGCAGTGCTGACTGCCTCTGCCCAGAATGTTAAAGGCAGTTTTAAATCAGCTAACATAGTTCTAGTAGCCTCAATAAGTCCTATTTATCCTCTCAGCAACACCATTTTATTGAGGAGTTTTAGGAGCACTATATTGTCTGGCAATCCCTTCTGAGTTACAAAGTAAGTCAAGAACTTTGTTCTTAAACTTTGTCCCTTGATCACTTCTAATAATTTTAACCTTATGATCTATTTGATTTTCTATTTTAAGAATAAAAGATTTTAAAGTTTCAGCAGTTTCATCTTTGGTTCTTAAAAAGAATACCCATGTATATCTAGTAAAGTCATCAACAATCAAAAGGCAATATGATTTTCTTCGATTGCTTATTATACCTGTGGGACCAAATAGATCCATGTGCAATAAGTGTAATGGGGTGGTGATAGAGTTAACGTCTTTGGATTTGCGGGATGCCCTGTGTTGCTTTCCTTTCAGACAAGCTGCACAATTGTCTTTACATAAAAACTCCTTTTTAGGCACACCATGTACTAAGTTATTCTTAACCAGTTTATTCATGGTTTTAAAGTTAATATGACATATTCTTCTATGTTAAAGGGTTGACTCATCACTGTTTGCTTTGGATTGCTTTGGAAAGAAATCATGATACTTCACCCAATGGGGAAGCATGATTCATATCCAGCTTGTACATATCCCCTTTCCTGGGATATCTAAGAAGCACCAATTCCTGAGGAATTGTCATCCCAGGTTTGAGGATAATTCACTCATGTTTTGTGAAAAAGCATGGGGTGCTTTCGATCATAAAATTTGAGAAACACTTAGTAGATTATATTCAAGCTGTCTGACAAAATTTACTTTATCAATTTTTAACTTACCATTGGATACACCACCTATGCCAAAAATGTATCCTCCAGTTTCACCTCCAAACTGAACAGGTCCTCCATCAAAATCTTGAAATTGTTGAAGAAGAGATATGTTCCCTGTCATGTGCCTGGAGCATCCACTTTCTACAATCCATATATTTCTATTTTTGTCATGTGGACGTCCCTGCACATAAGGTGAAAAGTTAGTTGTTATTGGAAACCCAAGCCTTGTTAGTCTTGGGTTCTTCCAATGAGGATAACATTATTGAACCAAAATATAAGCATGAGGGTTCAATAGTGGTTTGGGAAGAGGAGGTTTGAGCTGCAACATCATCTCTGATCTTCCATTTCATCCTTTTGGTTGACCAGTGTGGATGATCTTGATGAAGCTTGAGCAGCAGAGCATTCTTCTGAGGCCTTTTTCTTCTCGGAAGAAGCTTTTCTAATATTCTCTTCAGAAGTAGTCTTCTGTTCAGAAGGTTTCAAATGAATTCTTTTGTTCTTTTGAATTTTCTTTAACTTGTCTTCCGAACCTATTTTCCTTTCGGAATAATGAGTTTCTTCCGAAAGCAATTTGGCTTCGAAAATAAGTTTTCCTTTTCTTAACACTTGAACCGTATGATAAGGTCCAAATGTGAAACGCTCCTTGACTTCTTTTTTATTAACATTATTTGCATGATGTGTGCTTGCGGGATTGTAGTAACAATCTTTAGCCATGTGGTTGTGCAGACCACACATTATGCACCCAATGTTAACCTACTTGGGTTGTGAAGACGGTTGTTTCTTGTTTTTCTCAATAGTCTTCCCCTTCATCTTTTGATCCTTCAGCTGGGTAGAAGTGCTGGTACTACACTCCGTTCCTGGATCATAACTTCCAACCACTTAGAATCCAGCTGAGATAAAAACTCCCTTTTGCTTTGGATCTATCTTCATCTTGGACTCAACTACTTTCTTAGCAGTTTTTCTGGTTGCCTTGACTTTGTTTCTTCTGGCTTTAGTGGTCAAAGGTTGTTCATTACAGGTGTGAATGGGTTTTTCCACCAGAGCTTTCCCTGTAATGGTCTCCATACTTGCATCATTCTTCTTCTCATGAGATAGGGGGTCATCAGAAGGGACCTCTTGCTCTATAGTACCATATCTAGGTTGTCTTATTGACACGTAAGAGTATGGTGGAGCAATTTTATTGGTTCCCAACCCACCTTTGTTTTGATAACATATTTTGAGTGGGAGGATGATGCAAGAATGGTTTTGAAGTTATGCTCCTCAATAGCATAATTCTGTGCTTTAGCCTCAGCTATAACTAGCTGGGTTTGAGCCTCAGTTAACTTGGAAATTATATCTTTCATTTGAGCCCTATAATTTGAGTGTTCATGTTTTAAAGAGGACATAATTTTCTCAAACTCTTCAATTTTCATTTTATAGCCAGATTCTGCCCTTTTAAAATCAGATTTTAAGATATTTAATGACTCAATATCAGATTTGATTTCCATGTTATAGTTCTGATACAGTTTGACTTTAGCAATACAAGCTGGGGTGCAAAGATGTTCATATACCTTGCTATCATCAGTTCCAGCCATGAGTGCTTGAGCAGGTGTCACATCTTGCACCATGAAGCTCAAGTCAACTTCTTGAGCAACAGCAACAGTTTGTTGTTCAGTTGAAGCAGCCTTATGGGTGACAGGATGTGAGGAGGCTTGAGTGGCTCTAGGGTTGGATTTTGGAGCTTTACATTCCTTGGAAAAGTGACCAAGTTGATTCCAGTTGTAGCACTTGGCCTTGGTTTTGTCAAACCCAAATTTGCTATTAGTTGGGTTTTGAGGGATCTGCCTTCCAGTTCTTTTAAAGAACTTCTTTGCTCTATAGGTTAGCAAAGCCATTTGTTGAACGATGTCCATGTATTCAACATCATCTGGGCTGAAGCATTCTAGATCATCAAAGAAGAACTGAAAGTCACTAGAATGTTCATTTTTTGAAACAAAGGCACAATTGTCCTGGAAAGAACTTGACTGAGCCTGTTGAGACTTTGGTGTCTTAGGAAAAGTGATATATGGCCCAGAAGAACATGGTTGCTGCTGGGAGTAAGTCAGGTACTATTAGGACTGGGGGTTTCTTGATCCTTCAGCAATAACTAGAGCATTGCTAGTAGAAGGACCAGAGATTCTATTCATCTGGTGGCCTTTTTGAGTTTCCATCTCTCCCCGGTATCCATTAAGAATGTCGAATAGTTCAGTCATAGTAAGAGTGTTCAAATTCTCTATTCTCTTTATAGAGACACAATAAAATGTCCACTCTTAAGGAAGTACACTCATGAATTTCCTTGAGAGATCTCTCTTGTCAAGAGATATTCCTACTGACTGAAGTGATGAAATAAAATCAATATACCTGAAATATTGCTTGTTAAGAGTTTCTCTAGTAATATAGGTGAAGTTTTTGAACTGCTGCTTCAAGGAATCTTTCTTTGAATCGTTGGAACCAGAGTACATCTGAGTCAAAGCATCAAAGAGTTCTTTGGATAACTTGCAGTTCTCAAAGTCTACCATAATGGAGTTTGGTATGGCTGTAAGCAATACAGTCATGGCTTTGCTATCGATGTCCATCTTCTTGCAATCTTCATCAAAGTAGTTTTTAACAGCTTTCTCTATCATGGCACCTTTACCAGCTTGTGATGCAACCATTGGCTTGTAAGGACCATCTGTGATAGATCTCCACATTTGGCTGTCTTGATACTTAATGAAACCTTCAATGCGCATCCTCCAGGATCTGAAATTTTCAGGAGTGATGATAGGAGCTTTAGTCATCGTTCCCATTTCAAATTCTGGAGATTTCTGGTTCATGGCCATTTTTGACTGTAGTGAGTATGAGTGAAAAGTCAAGATGATTTAGGATGGTACGATCTCACAATCAAGAGCCTGGAAGCTCTGATACCAATTGTAGGATCGATATTAGTAACTAAACACAAGTATTCTCTCTTGAACTCACTTGAAACACAGTCATGGATGATGCAGAATCCTCTAAGAGTTGATAATAATATGCTAAGTAAAATAAAGACACAAGAAATAATTTTCAAGATACTTGTATATATTACTTCTCAACTTGGGGTTACAAGACTCTTACCAGCATTGTTCTTATGAGCTTACAATGAGAACTATATATACTACTATCTACAGTCGGTTATACAAAAGGTTACCAGCTAGACACTTACTAACTAAACAAATACTACACTGCTAGTTGTAAGGTTTCTAGAAAAAAATACTATCCTAGACAAGGTAGTCATGACATGTCCATGACTTACCTTCTTGGTTACCAACTAAAATTGGTAATTGTACTAACTGATAAGGAATGAACAGTGGACTAAAGTTGGTCAACTACCTAAGCGTGGGAAAACGCCATGCGGTATCTCATAGATTACAGCGGCTTGTTAGAGAGACCATACTAATATTCACTGGTTCATAATAGGTTCTTCCGAGGTAAACTGGGTTCGGAAGAACAAGTTCTTTCGAAGCTACTTATACTTCGGAAGAATCTACTTCTTCCGAGACATATGTTGGTCTTTGACACTTTATGCTTTGGAAGCTTTTGTCTTGAAATCTTCTAAGTGTAGATCTTCACAAGAGAGATAACTTTGTCTTCAGAATTTGTGATATCTCTTCGGAAGCTCTCTTGACTTTGATCTTCGGAAGTGAAGACTTTGTCTTCGAAAGTGAAGACTTTCTCTTCGGAAGTGCAAACTTTGTCTTCAGAAGTGCAGACTTTCTCTTCAGAATTCTTTATCAATTGTATCAAAATTGTTCTAGTTATGGTTTTGGTTGCACCAGCCTCATTTATCCCAACACTCCTCAAATCCGAGCGATGGTAACTGCAGCCATTCCTACCACAATCCAAAGCGCAATTCTGAAAGTCGGTACTTTGACTGACGAAATGATAAGCACTGGAGTATTGGGTAAACGAGCAGTGAAAAGGAAAGATACATTGGAAACTAGTAGACAGAATGCTGAGAAATTTGATAAGAGGGCGAATGTGACAAGAAACTTTATGGCAGTGAACCAAGCGAGAAAGGACTATGTTGGGCCACATCTGAAGTCCAATAAGTGTAATTTTAATATTCCGCAAGTGGCGCCGTGCTGGGTGTGCATGAACTGTAGACGCCCAGGAAATGTTGCAAGGGATTGTAGGGTGGCGCCTAACCTGGTTACACCGATAAACGCAGTTAATCCAGCAGGAAACATCAGGTTTTGTTACGAGTGTGGAAGCCCTGATCATTATCGGAATGTGTGCCATAGGTTGAACCGGGTACCGAGTCAACTTGGAAATAATCAAAATCAAGTGATGGAGATAGCCGACAACCAAGGTCAAGTAAATCAAGGGAATGTTGCCCGAGGATATGCATTTGTGATTGGAGCAAATGACGCTCGTCAAGACTAGAATGTTGTACAGGTACGTACCTCCTCAATATTCATTCCACGTCTTTATTTTTTGATATTGGGGCAGATAATAGCTTCGTTTCCTCTGAATTTGCATCCTTGGTTTGTTTGAGCCCTAGTTGTCTAGAGACTAGTTACTTAGTACAAATGGCTAATAATAAGTTTGTGAAAGCTAGCAAGATAATAAGAGGCTGCACGATAACATTAGAGGGCCATGCCTTTGACATAGACTTAATACTTTTTATATTGGGAAGCTTTAACGTAGTAGTGGGTATGAATTGGTTATCAAGATGTGGATCTGAAATTGTTTGTCGAGAGAAAGTGGTTCGAATCCCCATGCCTAACTGTGATGTGCTCAAGATTCAGGGAGAACAACTGGGAAGAAACCTAAGCTTATCTCTTGTATGAAGACTCGTTGATGCCTGTAGAAGAAATGCTATGCATTATTGGCATATGTAGTGGAAAAGAAAGCAAAAGAGGAGGAGGGACTGGAGAACATTCCGGTGGTGCAAGACTTTCCGGAAGTATTCCCTGACGACTCGCCCGGTTTGCCTTCTGCTCGACAGGTGGAATTTCGCATAGATTTGATTCCTAGAGAAACACCCGTACTAAAGACGCCGTATCGATTAGCACCATCAGAATGCAAGAGTTATTGAGTCAATTACAAGATTTGTTGGATAAGGGTTTCATACGCCAAGTCACCCGCCGTGGGGAGCACCAATATTATTCGTTAAGAAGAAAGATGGATCATTTTGAATGTGCATCAACTATCGAGAGCTGAATAAGTTGACAGTGAAAAATCGATATCCTCTCCCTAGGATCGATAATCTATTTGACCAATTACATGGAGCTTCTTACTTCTCTAACATCAATCTTTGATCGAACTATCACCAATTGAAGATTTATGAGGATGACATACCAAAAACAGCATTTAGAACTTGATATGGACATTACGAGTTCTTAGTCATGCCGTTTGGACTGACCAACGCCCTTGTAGTGTTTATGGATTTGATGAACAAGGTTTGTAAACCCTACCTGGATAAGTTTGTAATCATGTTTATAGACGATATTCTTATCTACTCCCGAACAAAAAAAGACCATGATCAGCATCTACGAGCGATACTGGAGCTATTAGAGGAAGAGCCAAGTTCTCGAAGTGTGAATTTTGGTTACAAGAAGTGAAATATCTAGGACACGTCGTGAATGAGAAGGGAATTCATGTTGATCCTGGAAATATCAAAGCAGTTAAGAAATGTGATACACCTAAGATGCCTTTGGAAATGTGGCAATTCTTTGGGTTGGCTGGTTACTACCGGTGATTTATTGCAAACTTCTCCAAGATTGCTCAACCGTTGACAATGTTAACACAGAAAAATAAGAAATTTGATTGGGGTCATAAGCAAGAAGAGGCCTTCCATACATTAAAGGAAAGATTGTGTAATGTGCCGATATGGACCCTTCCTGACAGATCCAATGATTTTGTGTTGTTTTGCGATGCATCATACCATGGACTGGGTTGTGTGCTAATGCAAAAGGATAAGGTGATTGCTTACGCCTCATGTCATCTTAAGGTTCATAAAAAGAATTATATGACACATGACCTGGAATTAGGGGTGGTGGTATTTGCACTTAAGATATGGAGGCATTATCGGTACTGGACTAGGTGCGTTATCTACACTGATCATAAGATTCTACAACACATTTTCGATCAAAAAGAATTGAATATGCACCAAAGACGATGGGTGGAACTTCTCAGTTACTATGATTGTGAGATCCGATATCATCCTGGAAAGGCGAATGTGGTGGCTGAAGCCTTGAGTAGGAAAGAACGTGTAAAACCTTTACGTGCATGAGCTTTGGGAATGACCATTCAATCGAATCTGAAAACTCAAATCCTGACAGCATAAGGTGAAGCGCTAAAGGAGGAGAATATGCAAGTGAGGAATTTCTAGGTTAGATATGATAGGATCAAAATGGATAAATCTGTGATGATATTGTAATGCAATTCAATCAAAACATACACAAGTAATCAAATCAATGCAAACATTTCAAAAAAATTCATAGCTGTTTATTGATAGTATGCATAGATAATACAAGTGTAGAAAACAGTTACAAATTCATTCAACTAACTCTTGTCTCTAGTTTACTTACACAATACATATGTATGCTATTTATACTATCAAGAAAACATAAGGAACATCTATTTACACGAACAACCCCTAAACTATGACAAAACTATAAAAAAGACCACTAAAGACTAAATGTTAATCTTCAAGAGGCTTCTACAATACCCCCCCCCCAAGATTAACATTGTCTTTAGTTTTCAAAATCTTCAATCTTCTGTAATTTGTCTTTAAAATTCTTCAATCTTTTGTCTTTTCTCTTTTGTCTTCAAAAATCTTCTGGTTCTTCTTTGATCTTAAACATTGGTTTTTCCTTATACATTTCTTGCTCTTTCAAGGCTTTAGCAATTGCAGACTTGAACTTGCTTGCTAAAATACCTTGTTCAGGTTTAGATTCATTTATCTTGATCTCCATCTGATTCATCACCTCTAAAGTTTCTTTAGACAAACCTGCAATATCAATGTTAGCATATAACTCAAGTGGTTTTGGATGCTCTTTTGAATGAACCTCCAATACCCCTTTACTTGATATTATCATATATTCTATTGCTTTGATATCCTTCTTCACTATATTGGCATAAGCTAAAGCTATTCTTAATGAAATTCTTTCCATTGTAGCATTCATAACTTTGATAATAGACAAGAAATACTTTTTATCACTCTCTGCAACTTCTGGCACTACTCTGTCAAACTTCTGAATTGACAAAAATGAAATGTAACTCGGATGTAAGGGCTTTAATTCGAACACTCCAAACAATGAAATCATGTCATGATTCCAATCGTCTAGATCTCGAACTAACTTCAACTCAAATGTATCAGCATTGTAAAACAATCTTAAAATTGGTTTGGACTTTTGAGTTCCATCAATCACTTTCAATCCCAGAGTAGTTATCTTAAAATATTGATCACTAAATGCAATAAAAAAATTGTTCTTCTTCATCTTGCTTACCACCATGTTTTCTTTTCTTTTTCAAAAAATTAAAATATTCTTTATCTTCCTGATCACATCGAGTTTGCAAAAATGAACTCGTTCTTGTTATGTCTCTGTTCAATAACTGTACAATATTCTATCCTCGACTAGCTCTGGTCGGATTAATTAGAGGCATTTATTCAACTCCTTTAAGTCTTGAACAGGCAACTTTATAATGCTCAAAAAAAAGTGATAAACATCACAAATGGCATTGACTCTTTTTATCAAGAAAGCATCAAATACTTCTTCGTATTTCCATGCCACCATCTTTACATCCTTGGTTGTATCATGAACAATCATTGCATTAAGCAGTTCTAAAATTGATTGTTCTTTTTGCAATACATTTCGAACCAAGTCACCTGTCATTCAAGCTTTATTCTATAGTTGCTTTTGCTCCATGGATACTTGATATGATTGTTCCTCTTTTTCTCGAAACATCTTAATTAGCTCATTTCTTCTTTCATATACACTGCTCATCATTGCCATTGATTTGATCTCTTGAGGTTTCAAAATCCTCGTTCTCTTTGTAATCTCCAAATATTGTGGATTATCCATGTCAAGCACAATAATCTTATTTGTTTTCTTATCAGTTTCTTGAAAGCATCTCACCAAATTCCTCAAAGCAGTTATATTCATGTCATCAGGATCAGGATGGTGTAACCCCGATGTAGAAAGTTCCTCAACATTTATACTTTCCTGAAGAGGATTCCACTCTCCATGCTCGAAAAAAATCTCATCTGGATCAACTGGAGCAATAGATTCAGCAGTAATGCATTTCTCTAATTCTTCGTTGATTTAGGAGACAGTTAAGCCATCAAGAAATACTCTATTGTACTTCATCATGATCAAATAATTATATATGTCTTCAATGTGAATAGGTACATATTCTTGCATTGTTTCAATTGGTGAGAAATTAGGTTTATAATTTACTTCAACAATATCTTCATCTTCTAGAACCTCATCATACCAGTCATCACCAAATTCTGCTTCCAAATAATCAAGAGCTCCTATTTTCTCTTGAATATTTGATTCTTCTCCTTCTTTTGAACTTTAGTTGATGATTCAGGTAGAACTAAAACATCTATATCATCAATTTTTCTTTTACCTTTATCAACTTCAGAAATCTTCTCTACATCAATTGGATTTACTTCCGAAATGATCATAACTTCTGGAGATAAAGTCTTCTGACTTTCTTTCATTCTTTCTAATTCTTCTTTCAACAGTTCATTCTCCTCTTTTAACTTTTTGAACTTTTCTTCTATCAGATCATAATCTTTCATCATGACTTCAAAAGTATTCACATTCTCTTCTTTATTTTTCACAAGATCAACAATTTCTTCATCTTTCTTTAGCAACACTTCCTTCAACTTCACATTTTCTTCTTTTAACTCCTTAATGATCTCTTCTTGTGCTTTGTTAACTTCTTTCAAAGTATCAATCTGTAAGGCCCCGTTCCCGGAGACATCACAGTTGGACAGTCATAGCATTTTTATATAAAACCATGCACATCTCATAAAAATATTGTAGCGGAATTAAGTTAACAAAAACCATTCATGCATATAATTAATGTTGCAAAATAATACATCGTTGTAAGTTAGACTTAAAAAATAATCAATTAGTTGCATTACAATACAACTAAATCATTAAGCATGAACAGATTGCCAGTCTTGTCCTGACGAATAGCTTCACCCGCGTGCAATCCTCAGCAAAATTTACCTGCCAAGTGAAAATGCATAAAAGTCAGTGTGTTAAGTTTGTCCTAGTTTTAAAAGTGTTAAAATACCTTGTGTAATTTATATATGAAAATACCCTTTTTCAATAAAATACTTTCTTTACTTCCGTACGTGAGCAATCATCATACATACATCAAGGTATAACCTTATTCATCCTTCCTTATCGCACGTATTCGTCCGTTTCGTACTTTATCATTATCTTTCACGATTTTTAGATACTTGTAATAACTTTACCACCATCGTTGGGCATGCAGCCACCTCATTCCCAGAGTAAAATGACAAGAATCACGTTTCGTACTATGGATCAGTCACCAAGACTGATCCTTCTGTGTGTGAACCTTCATGGGTTAGCAAAAATCGCATGCTATATTACACAGAGTTGAGCTAGCAACACTCATTGAGTTCTGAACCTCCTTTCATTTTGCTTGCAAGACTTTTCATTCATTCATTCTTTATGTTCTACTTTCATTATCATTAATCTTTCACTTTTATTATGATAATACTTTACGTATACGAGCATAAACACACCACGAAAGGTAACATGATAATATAGAATATGGAACATAAAAACAAACCATAAACATACAAAAAATAACAAATATAAGCCTCAAGTAAAACTACGGTCAAACCATAAAATTTTGATTTTCAAAAATTTTGGAAAAATTTCTAAGTGTTCTAGGTGCCTGAGCACTATGCAGCCGCATAAGAACTACACAGGCGCATGGATACTTAGGCGCATGGGAAAGTTAGGTGCATGGAAAAAATCCAGGCGCATGGGCACTATTTGGGCACCTGAGCCCAACACTTAGGCGTCTGAGCACTAACTTCTAGGCGCATGAGGTACTGTTTAGGCATATGACTAACACTTAGGCGCCTGAGCAGATTAGTTAGGCGCACGGGGTACTGTTGGGGCGCGTGAACTCACTTAAATTTTTCTAAGGCATAATTCAAGAGCATGAGCCCTATTTGGGTAATGTTGTTTCATTTCATCTTCAGTCTCCCACATACACTCAGAATCCTTTTGGTGTCTCCACTGCACATGGACAAGTGGAGCCACTTTTTTTCTCAATATCTTCTTCTTCTGATCGATGATTGCCACTGGTTGCTCTAAATAGTAAAGCCGTTCATCCACCTCGATGTCCTCCAGTGGTACAATCATATCTTCGTCAGCTAAGCACTTTCTTAGATGAGATACACGGAATGTCTGATTAATTCCACTTAACTCATCTGGCAATTCTAATTGATAGGCCACCTCTCCTACTCATGTGATGATTCGGAAAGGCCCTATGTATCTCGGACTCAATTTACCCTTTTTTTGAACCGGATAATCCCTTTCCAAGGTGAGACCTTGAACAAGACTCTATCATATGACTTCTGTCTATCCTTTACCGCCTTAATGTAGGCCTTGATCTTTTCTAACTTCTTAGTCGTAGCCTAGATCACCTCGATGCTTCCCAACTTCTTTTGCCCTACATCACCCCAGCATACGGGCGTCCTACACCTTCTACCGTATAGCATCTCATAAGGAGGCATACCAATGTTGGCATGATAACTGTTGTTGTATGAGAATTCAGCTAACGGTAACTGATCATCCCAACTTCCTCCAAAGTCGATCACGCATGTTCGGAGCATATCTTCGAGCGTTTGAATCGTCCTCTCAGACTGACCATCTATCTGAGGATGGTAAGCCGTGCTAATGTGTAGCCTCGTCCCCATCACATCATGGAACCTTCTCCAAAACTTTGATGTAAACCAAGTGTCGCGATCAAACATAATAGACACTGATACACCATGACGAGTTACAATCTCCTTGATGAACAGATCCGCCAATCTCTTGGATGAGTATGTCTAGCGGATCGGTAAGAAGTGAGCATTCTTTGTCAAACTGTCGGCAATCACCCAAATAGTGTCATACCCTCTCGCCGTGCGGGGTAATTTTGTAAAAAGTCCATGGTGATGTGCTCCCACTTCCACTCGGGTATATCCAACGGTTGGATCTTCTCATATGGCTTCTGATGCTCTACCTTCACTTAAAAACAAGTAAGACACTTACTCACATACTCCACTACATCGCGCTTCATTCCTGGCCACCAGTAATCCTTCTTCATGTCCTGGTACATCTTCATGGTACCGGGATGAATCGAGTATCGAGTCTTATGAGGTTCATCCATGATTCACCTCCGTAGGTCTCCATAACAAGGGATCCACATCTGTTCATTTCGGGTTCTAACACCGAGAGTGTTCTCACCAAATTCTACGACTAGACCCTTTAGTCGTTTGGAGTTAATCCGATCCTCTTTAAGCGCTTCGTCCTGAAACTCCTTAACTTGTTTCATCATATCAATAGTTATAACCAACTGATAAGCCTTCACCCGAATCGGCTCGAGTCTCCCTTTTGGCTAAGGGCACCGGCTACAACGTTGGCCTTACCCGGATGATAATGGATCTCACAGTCATAATCTTTGATAAGCTCTAACCACCTCCTCTGCCTCATGTTGAGATCTTTTTACACAAAGAAATACTTTAAGCTCTTGTGGTCCGTGAAGATGGTGCACTTCGTCCTGTATAAGTAATGCCTCCAAATCTTCAACGCGAAGACCACAGCCACTAGCTCCAAATCAAGGGTGGGATAATTGACTTCATGGGTCTTCAACTGTCTGGACGCGTAGGCTATTACCCTTCCACGTTGTATCAATATGCAACCCAGTCCCGAGTAAGAGGCATCTAAATAGACCACTAAGTCCTCACTCCCTCATGGTAAAGTCAAGACAGGAGCTTGAGTCAACCTCATCTTCAACTCCTCGAAAGCGTTCTTTTGCGCTTGACCCCATACGAACTTCACATCTTCATGGGACAACTTAGTCAACAGAGAAGCTATCTTGGAGAACTCTGAGATGAATCTCCTATAATAACCCGCCAAACCCAAGAAACTACGAATCTCGGATGGCGTCTTGGTAGATTTCCATTGCATCACCGCTTAAACCTTTGCTGGGTCCACCATGATCCTTTCAGGATTAACAACATGACCTAAAAACTGAACCTCGCGCAACAAGAATGCACATTTAGAGAACTTAGCATATAGCTTCTCTCTCCTAAGTGTCTCCAATACCTTACGACTATGACCGGCATGCTCTTATTCACTCTTTGAATAAATCAAGATATCATTGATGAGCATGATCACTAATTAATCCAACATCGACCGACACACTCGGTTCATCAAATCCATAAAGCCAGCTGGTGCGTTGGTTAAATCGAAAGACATAACCAGAAACTCGTAATGTCCATAACACGTGCAAAAAGCTATCTTAAAAAATATCTTGCTCCTTAACCTTCAACTAATGGTAACAAGATTAGAGATCTATCCTTGAGAACCAACTGACACCTTGGAGCTGATCAAACAAGTTGTCAATTCTAGGTAAAGGATATCGGTTCTTCACCGTTAACTTTTTTAACTCTAAGTAGTCGATGCACATCCGCATACCACCATCCTTCTTCTTTACAAATAAGACCGGAGCACCCTATGGAGAGATACTCGGTTGAATGAATCCCTTATCTAATAGCTCTTGCAACTGAGCCATCAGTTCCTTCAATTTAGATGGAGCTAGATGATATGGTGCCTTGGCAACAGGTTGGGCACCAGGTATCAGATCAATCTTGAACTCGATCTCGCGGTCAGGTGGCACACCAGATAGGTCTTCCGGAAACACGTCCGGAAAGTCGCACACCACTGGTACGTCAGACAATTGTGGTTCTTATGCATCCACGTCTTTCATATAAGCCAAGTAGGCATTAGATCCACGTTTCATATAATTTTATGGCACCACCATTGAAATCACTTTTTGAACCGTAGTAACTCGATCACCATAGATCGCCACCGAACTTCCGTCGGGCGTAACTAATTGGATCATATTATTGTGACACACGATGTTTACCTCATAGGCTGCTAACCAATCCATCCTTAGTACTACATCAAATCCACCTAGGGGCAACACATACAATTTAGTAGAAAACCTATGGCCTTCTAGTTCTATATCACAGTCTTCTATTATATCAGAAATTCTAGTAGACTTACCAATAGTTGTTTCTACGACAAAAGGTGCATCGATACTTCTACTACTAACAGGCCACTTAGCACAGAAAATAGTAGAAATGAAACTCTTACTAGCACCAGAATCAAATAATACAAAGACACAAGTTTGGTTTTGTAACACCCGAAATTCTTTCCAAAATAAAAGAAAAGAAAAGTAATGGGAAAAGAAAATAAAAGTATCTTGAAAGAAAGGAAAAGGAGCCAAAATGGAGGGGGCCAAAGTGTTAAAAGGACAAAAACTTTATATCTTATATTAAAAGGAGGTATGGCCGCCCATGCAATCTCCTTTTTACAGCCATCAGTCGACTGAAAAAGGAGAAGAAGAAGAAGTAAAGTTTTCTCTCGGTTTTGAAAGAAGAAAGGGCTGAAATTCGCAAAATTTGGAAGTGTTTTAAGTGTTTTTGGTCGGTTTTGTTTGGTTTTTAACCTTAGAACCGATTTTTATGTGTTTTATGTGTTTGGCTGCTTGTTGTGGTTTGTTTTAGGCGTTTAAAACTCTTGATAAATTCAAGTTGGTGAAGGTTTCCTAGAAGACTACTTTAGGTGAGTTTCTAGTCCCCGGTTTTGTATGTTTTTAAATCTTTTCAGGCCTGAAAGTACATGTAAAACATTTTTACAAAAGATATGTATGTAACTGCATGTATATGTGTATGTGTTTGATGTTTTAGGGTTGTTAATGCTTTGTTGATGTTTAGAATGGTAGTAACAAGCTTAGAACAGACTAAGATAATGATTGGGACTGAAAAAAATAACCGGGAAACATGTATGTAGGTGACCATACGCCCAAACAGGGCCCATGCGCCTGATAATTTCCTTAAAAAACTTTAAGCGAGGGTCATGAGCCCAAATAGGGTTCATGCGCCCAAAATATAGCCTGAAAATACTAAGTATGGGCTCATGCGCCCAAACAGTACTCCCATGCGCCTTCATAGTACCCCTTGCGCCCAACTATTACCTTAAAATTTCTAAGTGTAAGCCCATGCACCTGAATAGTAGTTCATGCGCCTAAGTTTTAGCCTCAGACACCTAAGTATACCCCATGCGCCCAAATAGTGCCCATGCGCCCGAAGTGGCTCACACGCCTAAGTGTTGAAACGCCTAAGTAAGCTCATGCACCTGCATAGTGCTAAAACGCCTAACACTTAGAAAATTTTCTGAAATTTTAGAATAAACAGAATTATCAGGGTTTGACCCTAGTTTGACTTAAGGGTTATAATTGTCTATATTATGCATGTTTATGGCATGTTCTTATGTTCCATATTACTTATTATTGTATGACTTTACATGGTATGTTTATGATCATAAACAGAAAGTATTATCATTAATAAAAAGTGAAAGATTAATGATAAAGAGAAGTGGAACATAAAAGAATGTATGAAAGTCTTGCAAGCAAATGAATGGATGTGCACGAGCATGTTTATGACCCAGTTTCATGTGTTTACAACATATCAGGTGTAATGTATTAAGCCTAGACTATTCGTCAAGAGACCGACACACTATATGACAATATATGCTCCAACAAATTCCCCCTTGGACGTTGCTTGTGAATAGTAGATAACACCTCTTACAATCTTCAGTCAATCTTTGCTCTGGTTTCCAATAGAATCAAACAAACAACCATATTAGCCAACGTTGCCGATCCGTCAGGTTGCTATAGTATCCCTGAAAATGAATTTAGGCACAATAGCTTTCGTTTACTTTGTAGAACACCATCATAGCAGCAAGATTCCCCATATGACTGATTTTTCTAGATAATGACATGAACAGTTTTCCATTGTTTCAATCTTCACACAAGCTGGCTTGATTAACATTAACAACTGTAGAAATTCCCCCTCACATTCAGCATATCCCAATATATAAACATTGTGCTCTCCTTACGTCTTCATGACGGTGTATTGG